>CADDXX010000008.1:4305864-4325721 GCA_902810485.1 Alauda arvensis | reverse complement strand
CCCCGGCCCGCCCCGCGGCCTCCCGGGAAGCGCTGGCTGTGGGCTCCGTGCGCGGCCTTCCCCTGGGAATCCCGGGCGCTCCTCGCTCCAGCCCGCCGTGTCGTGTGGCAGGCTTGGTCAGGGAGCGAGGCTAGAACTGGGAAGATCACAGAATAACTGACTRTCAGGATCGGTCAGATTGGAARGGACCACAGCAGSTCCTCTAGTAAAACCTGCTTGTTCAAGCTGGGCCATCCCAGCGCACATGGYGTGGGGTTGTGTCCAGACAGGTCTTAAATCTCTCCAATAAGGGAGGCTCCATAGATTCTTTGGGCAACCTGTTTGGATGTGCAGTCACCTGCACAGTAAAGATTTCATGACGTGGAACTTCTGTGCTTCCATTTCCACCCATCACCCCTTGTCCTATTGTGCAGCACCCCTGAGAACAGCCTGGCTCCGTTCTCTTGACATTACTCCCTTTAAACACATATACATAGATGCATCCTTCAGTGTTGACTAAACGAAATTAGCTACAAGCTGGACTTGCCTTAGGAGATAAGCATGGATGTGTTAATGTGTACTTCCTCACCACAAACTTCAAACCTGGTCCCTTTTGTTGAACTTGCTGGAGTTAGCTTGGTGTTGCTTCCTCCACACTCACAGGCTTYCTCAGCCCCAGGCTGCCCTAGGGGGAATGGGGCAAGGGGCAGATCCTGTGCTTTTATGCCTCTTCCACATGTTACCTCGACACCTCTGTACCTGAAACTGGTGAGTTCATTGCTGGAAGGAGCAATTTCCTCAGATACTTGGCTCATGAAAGGAGCAGCAAAAGTAAAACCGGAGTATAGTGGAAGTAATGGGTAAAATCAAATAAGAGCAGAAATTATTACTTTAAGAGTCTATCCAAAGTGAGTGTCCCTAAAAGCCAAAGATTGCTGGGGAGAGATAAATGCCATGATGAAAAAGATTTGTGTTGAAGGCCTCTCCCCACAGATACACCTGGGTGTGGGGAGGTGACTGAGTTGCTGTGTACAGCTGTGCAGGACCTGAGCAACTGCCTAAAAGTCAGTGGAAAAGAGARGCAACTGGAAAGAAGACTGCTTGGAAAGTGAGGTAGCTTTTAAAGGCAGTATTTGAGAATGGTTTCCCTGGAGCTACACAACTATGGAGTGTTTCTGATAGTCTTCTTGGAAAACACAATGGAAGCACACGCATTGGGGTTTCACTCAGTAGTCTTCACCGTAGTTGGGTGAGAGAAACCTGGGGCAACAGTCGATGAAAYAGTGGATAGCAAAAACCTTCTGGCTGTTGCTAACTACAGACAAACAGTAGCTCACAATTTTACAGTAGTGAATAGTTAAAATCAGTGAACTTCTCTTTCACACTAGTTGAAATGCATAATAGTTAATCTCCCTAATTTCTGAACTTAATTATCTACTTGTCAAATTCCAATCTCTGCACAATAAAGAGAAATATGTGGTTTGAGGCTATCTGAAAAGTCAAGAGACAATAAATATCTCTTTTGGATTTTAGCTGCATGAAGACTCTTGTCTTCACTGTTAAGTACTTCTGTGGCCATTGTGTCATGCTGGAGTCTTGGACTCTTGGGAGATGGCTGCTACTACYAACCTCAAAGAATATGTCTGGTATGCAGTCCCAAATTGCCCCCAGAAGAGTGGGCCACATGAGTTGTCTTGGTGGGCAGCAGACTGAGTCACATCTCTGCTCTCATCAGATTCTGACTTTTCAGTATTTGACATATATATATACGATTGGGAGACTAAGAAATTGATTTTGTGAAACACTGGATGAATTGTTTCCAGCATGAAATGCAGTCAAGTTTATAACACACTAACCAGTAATTCTTCTGGCAGTGGATTCAGAGTTCCTGGTCTGGATTATCGTAGTGCTGGGTCTGTCATAATAATGAGCCTATCCCTATTGCTCAGCAGTTTCATTGTTTCAACACAGTGCAACTGCTGCTAATTGCTTGAGGCTGCTTTACTTCTGACAGTAATAAAGCGAGGGAGGTAAAGGGATAAGTCCTTCACAATGGCAGTTTATGACTGGAAAGAAAGGGGAGAGGAAAAATATCTCTGAAATTRAAGACCTGATGAAAGCTATTGAGATAGTGCCCTATAGGAATTCCTGGTCTGTATGTTTCAAATTCTGTATTCCCCCCACATTCTCCATTTGCACAGTATTTCTAAACCACTCTTATTCTGGGTCTTCCTCACCAACCCACTCATTTCTCACACCCTGCTTTGAATCCCCAGCTCAGTTCCCCTGGGTCAACACTGGCATTCCAGCTGTACTTCTCTGGTCACTCCAGAAACCAAAAAATAGGACTTGGTATGGCTAAGAATTTTATTTTTTTCCTAASTCTCATAGACATAGCCAGTTATTTTTCTGTCCTCTTTGCTTTATTAGTTATTCCTCTGGCTTCTTCRTTTTTGCTTTGTCAAGTATGAGACAGACAGTTGGAGCTTCTGTTGACCTGGTATCAACTGAGAGGAGGAGAATAGCATTCCCCATGTGGCATGTAACTGTGAAGGGATGGTGGTACATGCTGCCATCCTACTTGTATTGCTSTGTTGGAGGTATGTGTATGGTGGGCAGAGAAATATGGAAAAAGGTTCCTGAGAGTAATTTACTTTTCCTCTGCCTCTTCCAGCCGCACACAAGAAGGGGGATGATGGCATTGGAGATTAAGGACATCAGGGAGTGTTTGCAGCTATTCTCACACATTCTAGGTGATGAAAGCTTWATTTAGATTATTGTGGTTTTAGTGTGCCGTGTTGTGACATGTTGGCTTTGTGGCTACCCTGAAAAAATTATCCAAAAAAACCCCAAAAAAACCCCCAAAAAAACAAACAAAAAAAACATGCTGGGAAAGCAATCCCAAAATGGCAAGAGGAATAGCAGGATAATACTAGTTAGTCTTTTTTAGTGTTTGAAACATGATGCTCCACTGAGATGATGCTTGCAGCAAGCACAGAAAACTTTCAAAGGCAGTTGAAAGCTATCTGTTAAGCCAGAAATTGTGTCCCAACTCCYAGTGGGAAGCCCAAAGATGTTGCAAGAGTACTGTGCAAGTGCCAAGAAGAACTGGAATATCAAGTTCTGTAGTTTACCCAATATGTGGAGGAGTAATTGTGCAYAAGGCAAGYGGAGCATGGGATAAAGTTAGTGTTATCTAAATCTGTGCACCACTGCATCTTGGAAATATGCTTAATCCAAGTTCTATAGTGAATTAGCTCTGAATTAATTATTAATTAGACAGCAGAAACCTGTTTCAAGTCTGCTTGGGAAAACATCTTGAGATCTCAACCTCTGACACTAGATTTGTGAAAGTATAGGAGTATCTRGTGGTCAAAGCATGGTGCATTCTAGCACTCCTATCTCTTCCATGGCATCTYGAGCAACTGTAGTGACTAAGTGGCATGAAGTGGAACTGCTGTAATATTTTCCTGGCATACCRATTTTAACCTCAACTGTTTGGACTTAACGACTATTGCAACCATGTAAGAATGACCAGAATCTTCTTTTTTTAAGTATTTTCAGCCAAAGGTAGACCTTGGGAATGGAAAGCTAACTTATCAGAGAGATGGATATAGGCATAGCATAGCCTCCTGTCTACACCTTTTTTAATTCTTGTTCCCCATATGGGCTTGGCAGCCTGTGACTAAGCACTTTAATTTCCAAAACATGGCTGAATGAACCATCTTAAAATGGAATTGATATCAGGTAGGCCTAGTTCTGTGATARCTAAAGAAAACTTGTATTAGGAACTTGTAAGAGCTGTGGGGACCACTGACAGAATAAACACTATTTAAATGTGAATCCTTGCCTTGCAGAGAGCCAGTTACCTTATGTGGTGTTGCAATATTTCTGTTGCAGCATTAGGTTTTGTATCCTGTGTGGTTAAATCTCACACATCTCTCATTCAAATCTTAAGACATATTCAGMCTGGGGATTTTCAGCCCAGAACTTCTACCTGGATTGGTTGTCCCTGCTGCAGAACAAAGCAGATGTGTGCCTCATTTGTTTCTTTCCCTCACCTCAATATGCAACAGAACTGCTATCCACACTCTACTTCAAAACTTTAGTCCCGCACATTATTTATTCCAAATTGTGTCAGTTTAAATCTCTTTTATWTTAGAATCATAAGCAATATATTAATAGAACATTTCAAATTTGTGTTCACTTTTTCTTGTCCCACTTTTTGCTTATATTGAATTGATTATTTGCTATTTCTCTTAGCATATTTGAATTAAAAACATAGCAGACTTTATGAGYAAACTTATACTCAAAATAATTTTGATGGAGTTAAACAGGTTGACCATAATGAAGTCAAGATCAGCAAGAGTAATTCAGCCAAAATAAATAATGCAGGATGTTTTGAAATGCTGTCATCTCATCACATACAAAATGTCCAAACTGACAAGATTCAATATGCAGAATGATAAGTAATAACATCATGTGTCTGCATGAGACTGAGTTTTTCTAGGTTGAAAAGTAATTTTCATATGCTGTTTCTAAGAAATGGTCTAATGGACTAGTCTGATATGAATTTTACGTACCACATATGACATGCACTGTATGCAAGGTAGAGCCTGAGACCTGCAAGATGAGAAATAAAAACACAATTGGCATAAGTTCTGTCAGGAAGGCGTCTAACAGAAGCTCATGAGACTTTGCTCCAAAGATTCAAATTCCACATCTCCTTTAGCTGTTGTACTGCAAACCTCCTCTCTTAAGAATGAAACTAGAAGAGAAGTGAAGGGATATCAATCCTACATCAATTACATTTATTTACCTGAAGAATTGGACTCCAGTCTCATACAAAGTGTCTTGGAAACACTCTTGTAATCAGTGTTTTCCCTACTTACTGTTTTGATGTAGAAATTTCAAAGGAGTATTTCATCTGCTGATGCTCTGTAAAGCCGTGTGCTAATGGAACCCAAATAGACCTTCTGCCTCTGTGTGGTTACGTAAAGATCACACTGGTTTGGATAAACCTCTCTACTTTTACAGCACTGCTATCCACTTCTTGTCTTGTATAAAACTGGGGTCTCTAATGACTTCTTCTGCAACAACAAACAGTGGAACCACTACTTGAAGGTTTTTCTGAGGCATACAGCCTTAGAAATTTCTGTAATGAGAAATATGAAAATGTTTCACATAGTTGCAACTAGATGCCCCTCAGAGAAGGATGCACTAAAAATAAAGTGAGATGAAGTGAGAATTTGGTTGTTCTTGTCAGATAGAGATGTCTTTTGAAGAAAGATAATTAATTTTTTTTCAAAAATGCTGCAGTGTGTATTGTGGATTTCATTTCCTGCAAATAATAGGAAGATGAATAGTCAACTATGCAATCATAATATTATAGGTAGTGGCTACATCCTACTACAGTTACAAGAGGTCTTACAGAGTCTGTGAAAAGTGGTATCTGTATCAGAGACAAGCACTTTCCTGTGCTGGACTTTGTAAGTGTTCCCCAAAATCAGACTTTGAGTGTGGTTCAGATGTAGCAAGTCTCATGGGAACAGTGTGTGAATTTAAAGCTGAATTTTTAAGATTAAAGTGGCAATTTTGTCCTCTTTACTTGCACAGAAATGCAAGAGATACTAATCTTCCTGGACCAGTCTTAATGAATTGGTTTGGCTCAGAAACCGCAGACGGTTCCTGGCCCTAAATTTGAATACATGCTAAATTCATTCTGTTAACTGATCATATTAAATGATATTTAAACACATTTAGCCTTCTCATTCTACCACAATTAGTTGACAACAAATCTTTGTGATGAAAAATAGAAAAAACTTCTTGAGGCCTATTACAGAATTGCAGAGGCCGAGTATTGCAGAACTCGGATCAAAACTGGGATGAAATTGTACTCTGTGCAGTGGCTATTTTTGTCAACCTTAGGAAAAAATAGAAAGATGGCAGATAGTTGCAGATTTTGCTGAAAKCAAAATCAGCTTTTGATCATACCTTCATTGTGGCTCACACAGCTCAGTATCTGGTAGCTTCTTATATCCATGTAATACTGTGGGCATTGAAGCATTTTAGAATCCCATTCTGCCTTAACCACCTCGGTCTGAATGTTTGTTTCAAGTTAAGCATTTAAACAAGCTGAAAACCTTCACAAACCGTTTCCAGGAGATTTGGGAGTAGATTGAGCTGTCTGTGATAACACAATCTTCTCCGTAAAAGCTGGGTTCCGCCTACACTCTCAGTAACTCAGTAACAGTAACATTGTGCTGACTAAAGCAAGCGTTGATTACTAATGCATCCCCTGACACCTTCTACAGATGGTGGGACTTTTTGTCTTTGTGTTTTCTGCAGTCCAGCTCCTTTGCTCTTTAGGTGGCTCTGTGTTTTATAAGGTGACGGTGCTGTCTACAGTGTGTGATTGTAAAACTCTYATTARCATATTTGATTTTAGAAATAAGATWATTCAGGTGATGTTATCRGAGTAGAGAGAAGTTTGAAAAGCCATGGAAACTTCAACTTTTTAGTGCACAGTGTTCACTGTGGAGTTTGCTTYCCTGAAGATACATATGTAAAAATGCCTGTGAAAGAAGCAATGAAATGTCATCCAGAAAAATACAAGGTATTCCTTTGCCAGCTCATCATTCTTGCCAATCTACTGAAGCACAGAAAAACACGGTATTGTTTGCAGATCCATGTAATGCATACCAGAGCACTAGTTGAAATTCTTTGTGGTTATAGGTAAAATGTCTGTGCGTGTGTTGGCAGAGCTAGTCTAGTCTGACAGGCAACACCTTGCATATATTTGTTACTCAGAGAGTTGCCACATAACTTCTACAAATTCAGACCAGATGTGGCAAAAAATATTTTTTAATTGATAAACCAATGCCCTTTCAAGCACTTAAATTCTTACCTGGCTTTTAAACCATATGATTTTACCTGAACTAGACCTGAGTAAAAGCACAGTTCTGCATTCAACTGCTATTTCATAGCAAATCTGTTCTCCATAATCACTGCTGSTATTTCACAAAATTAAGTAATTGAAAGCAGTTAGCATCTAAAAGATAAAACGAACTAGGTAAAATTATAATGTTGGGGAATAAAGTGACTGAGAACCCCTCCACACTTTCTAAACATGGAGTAATTGTTGAAATATACCTTTCAGAGAGAYGTGAACAGGATATTAAAACAACAGTGAAGTCCTTATTAATGGGTAAATGTTGGTGCCTGCATAAGACAGAATCTTACCTTTCTTACCTCTGAAAATCTAACTCTGCTGAAATCAAAGAATAGCTTGTTTTTTGAAGCTTTTCAGAATTTCACAGTGCATTACAAAACAGTGGGCAGTTTTGTGAAGTACAACTTCACTTCTGTAAAATATTTGTGCTAGAAAACAGTTTGCTGTATGTAATTTATGCCAGCAGCTGAAGCTTGTAAGCAATTTCAAGTGAAAAAGTTGTCACAACATAGCTTGTGCTCCATCTGAATATTCTCCTAATTATTCCAGAATTACCCTAGCAGATTTTTTCCCCTTTTTCTTGAAGAAAATKGCTTCAATTTTGTTGTTCCAATGGTAGGATATTTTTATATAAAAAGTTTCCATTTATTTCATTTTAAAATTCAAATTAAAAACAGGACTGCTGATGTCTTAGAATGGTCTTCTGAGAAATGCAGTGGGCAGGAGCTCATGTASCTTGTGCCTTTTTGGTTTTGAAAACAAGCAAGCTGGTTTTCAGTTCCTAATTCTTCTTTGCAAGTTTTATTTCTATGCTGCTGAGTTAGATTCTGAGTGATTATTTTAAAAGACAACAGTAGTCTCAMTTAATGTGTAACATGAAAAAGCAGCTTACAATCAGTTGGTCTTTACTTAAACATAGTAAATGGAACAACTCCATATGTAATGATTGATTTTTCCAGAAGACAGGAAAGGACAAATATGTTCACTGTCATGGCAGTTCACAATCAGAAAAGAGTGTGAGATGAGAGCCTACTTTCTTCAACTAGTATCAATAACAGGGACCACTGACTGATACAGATGCAAATAGTTGATTCTTTGGGGGAGAAAAAAAAATTGGAGAAAAGTCTGGTAAATCATTCACCCTTGGAAAAKACTTTTTGCTAAATTTCCATACAAAGAAGCTGATCAACTCTACCATCTCTGTTGAYTACTATCAAAACTAGGAAGTTAAGTAACCCAATCACTTTCTGTCCTCCTAGGCTTGCCACATTTTTCCAATTATAAAATATTTACATTTCATCAAAACCAGAAAACAACTGGTAACATTTAAAGGTATTTCTAAGCAAATCCTAGTTTCCACTGTACCTGCTAGGTAAAAAGTCTTGGCATGACTCATTGGAACGTGTTTATAGTTATGTAGAAAGAAAAGCTAGCCACTTGTTAAATTCTGTGGCATTTAAGTAGTGCCTGAAAATTCTGTGTTCAGTTTTGTGATGCTGTAACATTACCCGTGTTTCTTTCTGCTCTAAGCACAGCTGGTGAAAGAAGAATAACACATTGTTTAATTGTCAATAGTCTTATCATGAAATGGGTGGCTTTTGCAATAGGGGTTTTTACAGTCATTTCATATTTCAAGGCTTTTTGTATATGGATCTCATCAGGAAGTGACYGAGACAATAAGAATGTGGAATTGTAGCACCAGCATTCCCAGACACATTTCTTTATTCCATATGGAGAAAAAAATGCTTAAAAACCATTTGCAAAATTACAGTACATTTTCCAAGTGATTTTTGTTTTAAATATTTTAATCAAAATCGGACATGTGTGGCTAGCTGCAGAAATGAGGCTTGTCACTTCTCTGCCCTTAACCACACATATGTTTACTCATAGAGAAATTTGAGCAAAACTTCTGTACCAGACTTTTGTCTCTAAGACTGCAAAAGTACATTGCAGGGTTTGAAAGAATATAATTGTTGGGTAGATCCTAAGATCTCACCAGCAAAGCAATTCTTGATGAGTGCTGTAGACTTCTATACCCTCACTGAAGTAGCTTTAGCAGCTAACACTGGTTGCCTGCAATCACAGACTCAGGAGGATTATTCTTGCTCCCACTATCTTWGAAGAGCTGTAGTGTGGTATCCAAAGTAGCAGACTTAGGCTTACTTAATAGTGCACATGTGGAAATAAAGCTACTCTCAAAAATACAGGGTCAAGTAAATACATAAAATCCAAACTGTTCCAATTTTGTATTTGCTTTTTGATTTGAATTCCTATCTGTGAAAACCAAGATGTGCGAATGGGTATTTAAGGGGCCAACTACAAAAATTCAGGTTCTGTGTTAGAGATGAAATATATTTAAATACCAACCAAGGAATCCCAGAGAAGACTGACTCATTTTTGTGGCAAATTGGRAAAGTTACCTAAGAATAATCCTCTTCCTTTTATTTTTGTTTGTTTGCTTGTAAGCATAGAATAAAAACTGAATTGAGATTCACAGGATATTTTCTCCTGATCCGTTAGTCTTACATTTACACAAACATAGAAGYAACACATTTTGCCTATTCCCAGACTTTTGTGGAAATGAGGGAAGTAAAAATATTACACTACTCAGCAGATGAAAACTGTTCATGCCATTTCACAACTAGCCTTTTTAACAAAAGCAGAGTGTTGGGCACAAGGGGACATCTGCTGCCAGCAAGAGGCAGTGCACTAAAGGCGTTWGAACTTTCATGCAACATTGAAGGAAAGTAAAAGTTACAGATGTTATCAACCATTGCAATTGAATTATTTTTGAAGTATATGGAACTCGTCTGGGATTAGCAGACTTGACCCAGAACCCGCACCATAACAAATACCTAGAAAACACATCAATGGATAAAAGGCAAGAGTAATACTRACATACTTCTTAAAAATCTGCTCAATATGGAAAATGTGGCAGGGTGATTTTCAGRGAAATTTTAGATTGGGGCACCGTGATATGTCACTGGGAAAAAAGTGTACTGTTTATTCTTGATATGTCTATTTTTAGTTGTGTAATTTTCATAAAACACTGTTATGCTAGTTTTCCATTTGGAAAATCTGTTCCACATTGTCTATCATTAGACAGCTGCTGAAGCTTCTTTCAAACATATATTTCTCTATTTTTATGGTGTTTATCCTTTAGGAGGCTAAGAAAAAGCATTTTTTTTATCAGTAAGAGTATTCCTATTGATTTGGGGCATTTAACCTAAAAGTCAAGAAACAAACAATGTATTGAAAAGTCAAAACTGATATGTTAAATATAATTGGGTTGCTCATATCTTTCATAAGGATTTTTCAAATACCTTTTTACTTCTGAGTGCAGCACATCATCAGTGTGTTCACTATCACAATTATAAACACCATCTCATGTGCTTTGTTGATGAAAATATTGTGGCAGTCGGGAACTGCTCAAGCTCAGCTAGTTAAAGCAATTTCAGAGAAAGCAAATCAAAATAATCACAGGGATCAGAATAAAATGTGAAAAACATACCAGAGCTCTGAACTATATGGGCTGGCTCTGTTCAAAGAGATCCAAAGAAACAAAAACCAACAAACAAACCAATCAATGAAATAAAAAACCCACAAAACACAAGAGTGTAGRAGGACGCCCAGGACAGCACACATGACCTATTTTCTAGACTGCATTTATGATTTGGTGTATTAATGACAGAAGAAATATGTATACATCTCAGATTTAGGATACCATACACACTRTATATAGATCTTAGCCTTAATAGTGCTCAGAAATTGATAATTTCCCTGCTTGGTGCCTTCCACCACGTCCACAGGTCATTGTGTTTCTGGTTTCCACCTGAAACTCTGGCTGTTGGAGCTTTAYCTCTGACTCTGACACTCCTGTGGATTGGGTAAGACCATCTCCCATTCACAAAGTAATACTGCATTTGCACCTGAAAGACCCCGGAGTTGTGCTCTGACACCCACCAAGGGAACACTGCTGACTCAGTTTRTCAGGGTGAGTCTGAACAAATTTCCCTTTTTTGGACCAAATCTTTGATAATTTTCCACCTGGGCAGCAAAAAAAYCCAGCCCAASAATAAAAGCAAAYTRCCTTGAAAACAGAACACTTTTCAGTACATTTCATCCCTGGGGGAACAAAGAAAGTACAAACAACATATGGTTGATGTTCGCTATGCTCTTTTAAGTCCTAGCAGAAGCTCAGACAGCATGGGAATAGGTGCTGAGTGAGAACGCAGAAGCAGTAGGAAAGTGGTCTTTAGGTAATTTCTGAGGGGGGTTGCAAGGTGCTGAAATGGAAAGACACACTGATATTACAGAAACCATTTTTGCTGGAATTGTAGGGAAATAGACTGTTGAAGAGGGAGCTTAACATGTGGTGAATAATCCATTACCTGTTTTTTATTATTCAGGTTACAGCAGTTGGATCTCAAACATTTATTTGTTGTTTAATGCACTTAAATTTAATATAAATGGAAGGTGTTTCTTGGTTTTCATTGCTGGGGTTTTTGAGGGAGGAGTTTGTGGTTTTTGCAGGAGCAGGAGAGGTTGGATGTTCTTGCTTTTAGCATTATTGATCTATGTTCAAGTCAAGGGATCAGTAAATATTTAAGTTTAAGGTGAAGAAAAGATTACATTTCCAAAAATAATTTTTAATATTGAGTGGAGACCAGAAGAAAAACCAAATTATCATTCTSGGCCTAGTTCTGGGGAGTTAGACAGTCAAGACAGTTTTCCATTGTTATGAAACATGCTTTATATTTTCTTATAAGTCAGTAAACATGAAAGTCCTAAAGCAATGAAAATCCCTCAAAGGATTATCTCTTATTATTGCTCAAACTGCCAATTGTATTATGCTGTTAAGCAATTTTTCTATCAGAGTTTAAAAATAAAAACCAACTAATTTATGGAAAAAGATCAAGCCAGAAAGGTTTAAATGTTGACACTATTACACTGGAAAAAATATCATTCCTGTATCTGATACACTGTTTTCCTGTGACTAGTTACTCATTCCTGACTGTCTTGTTGTGAAGAATGTTGTCTTAACCAGGAGGTCTTCCCTCGCTTCTCYACTGTTCAATGTTTCTACTTTTTGTGATCACCACTTAGGTTTAATACAAATGTCTTACTACAGCTTGACTCCCCACATGAATATCTTAGTTTGCATATATGTATGTCTTCCAGCTTCCTTCTCTTTGACCTCCTGCAAAACATTAGCCCAGGATGTTCTGAGCAATTTCTGCACTCAGTTATGCTGTGAGTAACTCTGCTGTGTTTTTTTTTCCAAGTCCTTTAGAAGTGCTGCAAGTATGTCTGACCCAATTCTTCCTAAAACTTCAAGTTTATTATTGTATCAGTAGTAAACTTAGGATACTACATACGTGAAGCAGTGACTTTGGACAGGTTAGTGAAGAACAGTCTTTTATGCTTAATGCAAACCTTTTATTATTGTGCAAGTGCTTTTAAACAATCCTGTGCAAAAGGAAAATTGCAAAGTGGTAATATCTCCTTGTCAGAGAGTGTGAGTAGAAGTGGAAATCCTTGGTTAATTACAAAAGGTGATGTGTATAACTCAGATCTGAGCTACATTGTCACCTTATGAGGGCAGAGCTTGATGTTTCCTTATACATTTACCGTGTAGGTTTATGTGTACACAGATCAGCCAGAGAAYTGCAGATACATATGTTTCCTTACCACCTAACTGTCTTGGGCAGTCCAATGGGAAAGTTCAGGTAACTTTTCTGAGCTGTTTTGTAGCAGTGAATTCATATGAAATCATCTCCAGATTTCTTAAAAATTTCAAATCTCAAACTGTATTAAAATTTTGTGTATTTGAATTTAGCATCCATTCTGATGTAAATATTTCTGTATTTAAGTTTAATTGGTATCCTTTGACATTATATATAGTATATATATATACTCAAAGTATAACTTTGAGCCAAGATAGGTTTGAATTTAGCACTGCTGGTATTTTTTTTCATGCTGCAATATAATATTATGAGAAATAGCAACAGACACTTGGACAGTGGCCACCTAAGATCTATCTGGGACAGAACAGCAAGGTGTCTGGTTACTGCACAGTTAAACAGCCTGCTTCCMTGGGAACTAGTTTGCCATAACTACTTTTTTTTATTTACACAAAACAAAATACCTGTGTCTGCTTCACACAGGCCTTTGATTAGCTTTGTACAGCAACCTTGTCATAGCAGAAATCTTCAAGTACTGCAAAATTCAAGGAGTTTTATGCAAACATGAAACAATTTTATTGCCCCCTCCAAGTCTCCAGGGAGAGCATCTTCTACATGCCAGCCTGGCATGTTTTTGCTCGTTAGGCATCTGCTGCTCTGTGATGACTTTGGTTATAGAGTCCAGTCTGTCTGTCTCCCTCATCCTGGTAAATATGTTCAGCACTTGACACATTGGTGCCTTAGATTGCTATCTGTTTGGGGCAGGGATCAGCTGGCTTTATCTGGGGGGTCTTCTCTAACTAAATTATAAGAGTGCGCAGCAAAGAGCTGTTGTGCAGTACTGAAGTGCAGAAACATACCAGAGGGAAAGTGCTAAAGGATCAGCTATTTGTAGCTGTTCTTGGTAGACAGTTGCACAGGTTAAGTATCTGTGTGCATTTACACATGTAAATGAGAAATTAGTTTCTCTTTTGAAAAACCAGAGTCAAGACTTCAGATGATAGAGACCTTTTGCTTCAGTGATTAAAAAAAGAACTTCCAAAAGCTGTTGGTCTTCCTTATCTTCCCAAATGTAAGGTCTGGAAATTAAAAGAGTCAGCATGTTCTATAAAGTCTCTGATTGTTATGAAGCATAACCTCATTTTTTGTACTGACCCACTTTTTCCCCCTCTTTTTTTATTTTCCTTTTACTGAACATCTTAGAAACCCACCAAACATCATACAACTTCATTGATACAAGGAAAACTCAAAATATTTCTTAGGACAGTTAAATCCTATTAACTGTTTATAAAACTCAATTTTATCCTAYCAATATGCTCTCAAATATCAGGTGTCTTGGCGGCTATGGCTATGGCAGAACTGGTCATCACCTTTTATGTGCCAGTCAAAAATGCACACCTAGCTGCTGYTGAACTTCTGTGTATTAAAATGGCCTGTGTTGGGTAGACTTTTACTTCCTGGAAACTAGTAGTTCATTCCTCAGCCATGTATCCATTTCAGCCAGRTCCTGCCCTGTGGAAGTTGTGGCAAATTCAGTTATTCTGCTGAAGTTTAATCTATCAGTGTTCATAAGTAAGCACGCATCTATGTGGGAATTACTAAAATGAAGAATGAAGAAGCTGACAAGCTGAAAAATGTTGTGATACCCAGTCTAATCTAAACACAGTCATGAGGTCAGGAGCTAATAACAAAGTGTGAAAGTCTTCACARTGAAATGAGCAGACTCTAAATGCAGATGTATTCACAGTCTTTCTTAAAGTCTCTCCTGGAAACTTCTGCAAGGAAAGATTAAAATTAGAAAATTATTAAAATTATCTAATGACATTATTATCTCCCATTTCTATGGTTAATTCCTAGTTTGAAGAAGTGTTACTGACAAGTAATAACCTGCATGTGCATTGACAGTTGACATTCCTGTCTTACAAGCTTTCAAGTTTGCTGATTCAAATCTGCTAAACTCATTCACCCTTCATGCTAGTAGTACATTAGAGTTTTTTTGTTTTTTTTTTTTAATTTGTTATATTTGTTCTTATTATTTTCCACTGTACCTCAATGGTATTTTAATTTCTAATAAAGGAGATTGATCTGGTACTGATAGAAAAATTAACTAGAATGATCAGATCTGAACAGAATTACATACTTTCAAGTTCAGTCACTCAAATACTTATTTAATTAATTTTTTTTTCTTATTACCCACTCTRCAAAACAACAATAAATTTGCTTAATCACCTCAGGATTAACTAARAATTTTTCTGTAAAATTGCTGTGGTAATTTCTGCCACTAGAGAGCAGATTTGCACTATACAGAGTAATGCATGCTCACCTGAGATGTCAAAAGGCTGGGAACAGCATCCTGTGAATAGAACTTGGTAATATGTGTATGTTAATATCTTCTTCTGAAAGCTACTTTAGATTCTTCCCTGATTATTTTAAATTGATTCTTTCAGAAACTATAATGGTTAAAAGTAACATGTGTTTGAGGACTTCAATGAAATTCTRCAATTCTCTTCACATTAACCTGAAATTCAGGAAGGAACAAAATATTAATTGATACTGTTTCAAGTATACTACTATGATAAATGTTGTATGAACTGAAGGAAAATAACTAGTTCAATTTAGTTTGTGTCTAATTCTTAGATGTTTCACTTTCTTAAATCACCTTTCCTTTACTTGAACRTTCTATTAAGGTGTGTTTAGAAGCAACTTGGAAACACCTTTTGGCTATTGAGGTATTGCAAAGTACCTATGGTAGAGCGGGTCAGGSCTTTTACACACTTGTTCCAAGCTTTCTGACCATCTGAAAGGAGCAACTTGTCAAAAGCAAAAAAGGAAAGCTCAGAAACTCTGTTGTCTGTCCGAATRCACCACGAAACTGTAGTATTCAGAGGGTAATTCTGAGTCTGTTAAAATCAGTAGTTGTGCCAATTCTTTGATAATATTAGGTGTTAACCCAAGATTTACTGTGAGGCAAATATCCTTACCTGTTGCATCCTTCGGCTGAGGACAGTTAATAGATATCAAAAGTGATATTTGGTAAATAACTTGTATATGCTTTGAGATAAAATTTTGGTATATATWTTTTTTATAACAATGGGGTTTATTTGKTWTTTTTCTTGCTTCACTAGCACACCATGGAGAAAAAGTGCTGCCTGAACAAGGTCACAAACTGACATGGTCAGTGAGACAACCAAGATTCATGGGCTAACAGTGATTTATCCTTACACTATTTTGATAGTACATATACTCCTCACATATTCTTCACCTGCAGTTTGCTACCTGAGTTAGAAGCCCAACCTGCAATATGCAATATATGCAATGATCACTGCAGGACGCTTGAAGAATTTCAACAGTTAGTTTTTTAAACTCAATTTTCCTTTTTGTGTTCTGTCAACTCAAATGCATGTACAGGTGATAAAAGGCAGAATTATAGCTCTGAAAATCTGAAAAAAAAATCTCTATATCAGAGGGAGAGAATGTTTTAAGTGTCCTGTGATCTCGTTTAATATTGGCTTATAGATTCTAAGTACAGAGATTCTAGTCTATATAACAGTTATGTAGCTCTTTGTGAGCTGTGGCTTGGTTGTTAAGAACCACAAAAATTTTAAATTAAATTTTAATCACCTCTGAGTTATGTGACAGATCCCTTCTGTGGGGGATTGAGAAAAGTATTTATTTCACTTAATCTTGCTATACTAAAAAAATGGATTAATATATTCTTAGATGTTCTTACCATATGCTTGTTCTGTGTTTTAGCTGAAGTGACTATGGAAAAACAAATTAAACTTAGATGTGTAAAACATAACCAGGAAGAGGAATTCAAATGCATGTCCTCAGAAAACTTCAACCATAAAAGCTTATGTAAGTCAGATATTCTAAAATGCTGCTACACTGCATCCATTCTYCCAGCTGTACTCTCACTATTTTTGCCTGTGTGATGTCCACTTGCTACTGGAGAACAAGATGGGGATGATGGGGAACAAGATGATGTATCTCTCTACTGCCCAGAAAGGTACAACTTGTTGGCTTCTGTACTGTACATAGCAATTATATAATTGCTTTTTAAATATTAGGGTTTAATTATAYCCTAATAGCATTTAAGCAGGGTTGAAGGTTCCTATGAGTAAAAGAGAAGAATGCTGAAATCCAGTTCTCTTCAGCATTTCAGAAAGGAGATATGAGAATGATCACATTTGGCTCAATCTTGTCATATGAGGTGCAATGATATGATGTCCCATTTGCTTTTTTCTTAAACAATCAAACAATATATTCACTTTGTCATTCCACGTGGTTTATTTCCCTAGATCTCCCTAGAGTTTCAAATATACTAGGTGATGTCCTCGTCAATGAATTTCTCCATCCATGGTGAGTATCTGAGTRTTCTGCAGCCAGTACCACAACCATAACCCTTGCTGATGTCACCTTGACGATGGCCACCTAGGGTTCTCTGAGAGAAGAACTGGACTCTTCAACAGCTGCTGACAGAATCCAGCTCAGCAACTCAGGTCATGGCTGCTTCCTTTAAGGCAGGTCCTTTAAGTAAGGAGAGAAGCTTCAGCAGAATTTGTACCTACTGCTATATCTAACTTAGCTATGCTAGGACTCTCAGCTGGATGTACATGGTATGGTTTAAGTATTATCCCTTTGGTTAATCGCCATGCGTAGAGCCCTACTAGAAGGAAGGCAGAAGCTGGTCCTAAGCATAGCCAACTCATCAGAAACCAGCTGTCCAGAAACCAACTGTTGCCCAGAAATACTTATCATGTATGAAACTGTATAAGGTGTAAGTCAAAGKAGTATTTCTTCAGGCACTAATGAAGTCAGATTTATAGTGCGGAGTAGGCAGTGTAGTACTGRGCTTAAKTAYAATTACAGTGTGTGCAACTACCATTTCTTCCCCACTTTATCATTAATGATAAGAAAATGGGACAAGGAGGAAGTGTTCTCTGATCAATGGTTTTATAACTGTAACTGTTTATTGCCATCAACACAGTGGGAAATTCTGATTTATCATATCATATCAGAAAAGAAGGAAGCAAAACTTGTCTTCGTCCTGCCTTAGTCTGTCCAACTGAATTTCCCAATATTTACAGCTTTGCAGAAGCTAATATGCTAAGCCTTATGGTTTACTTCTGCTGACAGAGTACAGCAATTTCTTTGAAGGYTGATAGGAGTCAGAATATATCTTGTACCATTYGATTGAAAAAAAATTCAGCCTAGATTAATTGACTATTTAGGTATTCACATTTACAGCCTACACAAGTAGGTTGTTATACGGGGTGATGCTAAGCAGTGAGATAATAGTGGATCATGGAGAGTGGACCACCATATGCAGTAAGTTTTGAAGCTAGCTGGAGWCCTTGCTTCTCTTCCTTCTAATCCATTTGCAACTTYTTCTGTCCTCCTTAGTACAGTTTTTCTCCTGTTTAGCATGGCAATGCCAAGCTCATACACCCACAGATTTTGGAAAAATAGATCTGTAACTAGTCAGAAGCATCTGCTTATTGCAGAGAAGTGTGATTTCTTCCTGTAGTGTCAACTCCTGCTATTCCAGAATGATCTTTCAGATTCAGGGAGAAAATAGTAGGGGCTATTTTAAATGTTGTAATGTTAATCAAAAGCTACTATCCAGTTACCTAGTTCCAACTGAAAACTGTCTCAAAGTACTTCTGATTCTTTCTAATAAACCCCTGCTTTTCCTGTATGGCAGAAATTTCTAGGAAWATGTCATAGTATTGACTTTGTGCTTCTGTCTTAGAACATATGGTTCCACAATGTGAAACAGTAGGTTTTGAGCCGCTGAATAAAAGCCCTTAAAATTATAACTCTGCATTTTTTYATGGAGCAGTGCTCTTCAAGAGTACTTTCAAACAGTGGCTAATATTAAATAATCAAACCAAGACATCTTGATGTATTTCTACTGTGAAGGTGCCAAACTGCAAAGATRGACTGKCAGTGAAATATAATGATGGAGTATATTGCCTAAGTATGTTGTAGATGTTCAAACTGAATTGGAATAGATTAACTGTAGTTAATATGATTYATTTAGATTCTTTAGGCTGGTTGAATATTATCATGTGTGTTCATTTCTTAAACTAGAGAAGAATCCAGGAGGAACTTAAGTAAGAACCCCAGCCGCATTTGCTCTCCTCTAAAGTCCTTCAGACTTCAAGCATAGTAAATATATATATTAAGTGCAGTACTTTCTTACAGCATTTTTTTATGCTGTAAGAAAGTACTGCACTTAATATATATGACTTTTTTATGACTTTTTTTAACCTTTTATTGATGTTAAATAAAAGAAAGTTTGTTATGTGTGCAATACTGCTTTTCTTTGCTGTGCAGCAATTAACACATTAGCCTGGAACTCAGGAGAATGCATTTTGATTCTCAGCACAAATGAATATTTCTAAGTATCTCAATCTCACTTCTCTTTCAGAGAAGTGCAGGCAATTTTATTAATACACCATAAGATTCAGAGGTTCTCGCATGCTAAAGAAGCAGAAAAAATATTTAATCTCAAATGCAGAATTTTAGTATTTTCACAGAAAAGCTAGCAGAGTAAGGATCATTATTCTCTCTTTACCTAGCAAATATTCAAGGATGCTGAAATGAGCCTCCTATATTAATGTGAGAAGAAAAATACCCATACACAATATATTTCCTACAAACTTTCKTAGTATTCATAGCATACAAAAAGAAAATTGTAGTTTTGTTTATGTGACATACCAGTATATTTTCACAATGTTTTTCAAATATTAACAGCAGTATTTCTATAATATTTCTGTCCTAGAACAATTTCAAATAAATAAGCAGAGTTTTCTGACACTACTAGCAGGCAGGTTACTAGCACACTTCGTTTAACTGTTTATTCAATTTTATTCACTTAATTATGTGAGTTTAAATTATATACATTTTCCTCTGAAAACAGATCTATGGCATTGTTTTGTCCTGTGTCTTAAACTTAAACAAATGGATAGTATTGAAGTTACTTGGTTCTTTCTGTAGAGCTAATGAACTCCTCAGATGTCATGGTCTTTTTCCTTTGAAGATAGTGGAAGAGTTATTTTTAAACCAGTAAGATTATTAAAAAGCACTGTGAACTTCCTTTCARATTATTCCAGTTTARTTTGTCCATATAACTGCTCTATTCTTTTTATCCCTTGTTAAACACACATGATTTACCTTAGTTATTATTGTGCAATGCTGCCTTTGAAGAAATGCATTAGATTTCTGAAAGTGATT
>CADDXX010000008.1:4288149-4305174 GCA_902810485.1 Alauda arvensis | reverse complement strand
AAAGTCCTTATGGGTGTTAATGTCTTTGATAATTAAATGGTTTACATTTGTGCAGTGTGAATGATTCATTATCACAATTCCTTTATTCAAACCCAGGAAAGGGAAGAGAAATGTTTATTCTCTTACCACTATGCTCACTTGAACCTGAGATCTCAAATGTTTTAGCTTTTTGGAGACTCCATGGCTCTATGCTTTAGCTCTTCCTTGTGTTCCTTGACAAATGCAATCAGCATGAAAATCCAAAGCGTTATTTATCTGAATGTGGTGTAAGTTAAAAGCTGACCTCACTTGGATGCTTTCACAATTAAATGCTTTGAAAGTAGAATGTGCATTCAAGAAACACACTGATGCCAATGGCTCAGCTGGTGTGTTGAAATGAACTGGGAAGCCTGGTCTGGTAAGGTTGTTGAATGTGGCATTTGGGGTTTATGGCAGACAACAGGGTCAGTTCAGCCAACCGTGGTGATAGGGAGGTCCACCCTCACATTCCACTCACCTTTCCCTAGCCCTGAACTTTAGAATTGACAAAGAAAAAACAAAATCTTCTTAACCCTATTTGCCTCCTCTGACAAGTGCAGAGAACAAATGAGTGATGTGCAGCACAGYGATAGACCCTGAAATACACACCCAACCAGGATGTGCATTGCAGGCCTCAGTGGGGAAGAGGATTCTGCCAGCACAAAAGCAGTGAATCTGGTATGGGTTGTTGGTGCTGCTTGCTCTTATTGTAATGGTGCTGGTGAAAATTGTCATCAGGAAGCAAGAGATACAGGATCAAATCCATTTCTGTGGGTACTGGAAGATCAAAATAATAATGACARAYTGAATTYAGRCCRTTCTTYGTCTGCCTTGTCTGGTGCTGCCACTAAGCAATGGGGAAAGTTCTACTGCCGKAAGAAAAAACAAGAAGGGTCACGGGTGATTGTCTAATTCTGATTCTGAAAAGCCATGGATTAGTSTTCCTGTTTCCAGCCACTGGGAACTTTTTTAGCTGGTTTGATTGGGATTTTTGTTGGTTTATTGATTTGGGTTTTTTGGGGGAAGGGAGGGAGTGTCAATTGGTGTTTGTTTATTTATTTGTTTGCTTTCAATTTTGTTTTTAGAAGTGTTTTGTCCAAAATCAGGTTTTAATGTTAAATTGTTCTGTGAAAGACAAAGCAAGCTTGAAGACAAGCCAGAGTCTTGATGTGTTCCAGAGGAACTGAGTAGAGTTTTAGTTGACATCCTACTTTTTTGTAGTTTGTTAGCTATTACAGAGAACTATAGGAATCATCCTTGTATCCTCTGGTTTACTCCTTTAAGAAACTATCAAAAGTATGATTTTATTGCATTACAGACCTGGAATTCTTCTTTCTTGAGTTCCAAATACATGTGTGGTTTTTTGGCAGCCTTCCATCCTATGCTGGTTTTGAAAGGATATTTGGCTGCAATTTAATTTTGTYTTACAGCAGCATTTAATTAACCTTTGTCCCTCTGAGATGAAGACTTAAAACTGTCAAGGAGTCTGTTATCTATCTCAGTTTTCACAAGTAATTGCTAAATGGAGCTGACAAAATACTCAATCAGAATAGTGTCAATTTTGGTAGTAATCTGTGAGGAACTCTTCAATACTAGTAAATCTGTAGAGAGAGTAACTAGTAGAACAAACATAACCATCTCACATTTTGTGTTYAGTTTCTACTGATGACTCAAGCTCCTTTCCTACAGAGAATGAAGTCARGATTACTGGCTAAACTACACATGTCCTTTCCCACCAGGCACAGTACTATAAGTACTGTTTAATGCATAATCCATGGCATAGGATACTTTAAGGAAGAAGGCTGCCACACTATCCCTTATCTATTCTAGCCAAACCAAATAAAAGGATGGATTAAAATGCTGAATCAAGATATCCTAAATTATGTCACCATTATGTTACAGGTTTATCTCAGCAAAGATGACTCAGCATTTTAGTGGTGAAATAATTTCCTAAATTGTAACATAGCTATAGAATGTGACATAGATTGCCCAGAAATTACAGTGAAGACAGAAGGCAAGAGAAGTGACGCAACTATTTTTCTTCTCCCTGGTTTTCTCCCTGGTTTTTTGTTTGTTTGGTTTTGGCAGTCTCCTAAGATGTTCAGCTAAACACCAGGTACTTAGTTGCCAGTGTGCAAACCTCACTCCAGTCACTTCAGGCACCATTTCTCAGAAACTCTGAGGTCGTCAGCTACTGATCTTGGTGACAAGTCTACAAACCCAGATGAATGTTGTCAGCCACAATGGAGCCATTCCAGATAAACCCTGTTTTAATAGTTTGGAATCTGGCCTGCTTACTACTTCTTCTTACTGTAGTATTTGTGGAAAGTAGAAAGAGAAAATGAGAGAATTCTAGTATAAGGASAAGAGTTTCCTTAGTTGCCTAGCACAAATATACAAAGGAGGTAAGTACCAGGACCCATTTTCTGCCTCAGTTGCAGCACCTCAATGTCCTGATGCAGGAAAACAACAGAATTAATCATAGAATATGCTAATTGCCTTCTTCTAAAAAGAGATTTTACTTAAGGACTTTATTTAGTCAGATAAAAATGATTGATCCTTAAATTTATTAATTTCTTCCTTTCCCTGAAAAAAAAAAATCTCAACACACACATCTTCACATAGACTTCCAAGCTGTCTGTCATAGTTTATAATGTACTGGTACTCCCAGTATTTTATATACATGTTGAAGCTGCATTATACACTAAATTTACTGTCCTTGGAGCACCAAGGCATTCCCAACCACCATGTTGTTCCCCTCAAAGGCCACTTTGCAACATGTAAGCCTGGGAGTCCTGCAGCTTGTCACCCTCAGCTTTTCAGTCTTCACTATT
This sequence comes from Alauda arvensis, assembly GCA_902810485.1. Taxonomy (NCBI): domain Eukaryota; kingdom Metazoa; phylum Chordata; class Aves; order Passeriformes; family Alaudidae; genus Alauda; species Alauda arvensis. Next base: position 4,302,322 of record CADDXX010000008.1, on the reverse strand, counting down.
TTGCAACAGATTTAAGTGGGTTGATTTTTAAAAAGTTTAGACTTTTTTTTAACTTTACTCTTTTTTACAAGTGTCTTTTGGCTTTCCAAAAAAAATTCGAGCAACTTCTACTGCTATCTCAAGCTTTGTAGCTCACAATGTGCTACATAGAGCAATTATAGTTGCCACATTCGTGTTCTGCTTCATTATTCGTAGCACATGGAGTTTTTCCCCACCAGTCACATAATCCAGGAACAGGTGTCTGTTAAAATCTGCAAATACTCTTTCTTAATGAAAACGAAGACAATAGCGCCTGTTGGGTTACAACCGTGTGCTCCTTACCTTCAGATACTTCCTAACACATAAAATACAGGTGGACTTGAGGGGATACTAAGTAAGTCTGCAGGTGGAAGGTAGAGAGATCTTGATAAATCAGAGGGCTGGGAAGTCACCAACTGTATGAAGTTCAACAAGGGCCAGTTCTGGATTCTGCACCTGGGAGGAGGCAGCCCTGGATGAACTGGCAGACAGCGGAATGACACGATGGAGAGCAGTGCTGCAGAAATGGACCGGGAATCCTTGTCAATGGCAAATTGAACACGGGTGCCCTGGCAGCCAGGAGGGCCAACCCTGTCCCGGGGTGCACCAGGCACAGCATCACCAGCTGGGCAAGGGAGGGGGTTGTCCTGCTCTGCTCTGCATTGGGGCTGCCTCACCTCGAGTGCTGGGGCTTTATATTTTGGCAGTTTTGGGTGCCAAACATAAAGATAATAAGTAATTAGGGGCAAAGAAGTGCTACAAAGATGGTGAAGGGCTTCAAGGGGAAGCCATATGAGGAGTGGCTGAGGTCACCTTTGGTTTGTTCAGCCTGGAGAAGACTGAGGGAGACCTCATTGTGGTCTTCTACATTCTCATGGGAGTAAGTGGAGGGGCACTGATCTCTTCCTCTGTGAGGAACAGTGTCAGGGCTTGAGGAAATGGCTTGAAGCTGTGCCAAGGGAGATTTAGGCTGGATATCAGGGAAAGGTTGGACTTGTAAGTCCCTTCCAACTCAGAATATTCTTTGATACTATATATTTTTACTGAGTACTTTACAGTCTCCATCTTTCCCTTACTTGACACTAAGCTCTGAAAACTGGCATTGCCCAGGTTGGAAAGCACTCTAATACCTGGATCCTTTAGTGGTTTCACAGGTGCACAGAAGGAAGACCAGAAACAAGCTTAAGGAATAGGAAATGGGAAGAGCAAATAGGAAACTCTTGAACTAAAACCATTTTAAGGTAATTAAATAATGAAACTGGTAGGTAAGAAATGCCTTTTTTTTCTGAATTTATTTGTGGCAAGAAAATCCCTGACTGAAATAGTGAGCTCCTCTGCCTCTGCCCCATGCCATTCCCCTTGTTGCTCAGATTACAACTTTGTTGATCATAAGAATTATCAGTCTAAAAGCTTCAAAGAGTGTGCAGCACTACTGATTTTCTATGTACTATGTGAAGTACCAATCTTATGCTAAACCTAAGGCATGCCCTACAGACAGGAAAAATTGTGTATTTCAGATGCACTTGCAAAAATATCAAGCAGAAAACCCGAAGACCAGGGCCCCCACTTCTCTCTCAAGAGACTAATTTTTCATCAAATACCAGGTAACTCCTGTGTAGGCTTCTGTGTGAAGAACTGGACGTTTACAATAGTGTGTTGTAACTTTTTAATTAATGTCATAAACTTCCTTTCTGATGGCAGTGAATTAGACTGCCATTTGAGATTTTTTTCAGATAATGAATCAGAACAAGAAATGCTGAATTTGTATAGCCCTGGCCAAGTGTCTTTTCTTCAGATGCAGTTCTCAGGATCACACATGGTGATGTTGTGCTACAGGAGAAGATCTCTTAGCATTGCATGGAAAAAAAAACCTCTTTGCCCTTCCTTCAGTCTGATCAGCAGCAAAGGGATTCTTTGCAAGGAATGATTTGTTACTACAAGCTCTAGTAAGCCATTCTTTTGAAATTAGGCAGTCTCAGATGAATGATGGAAGAGTAGAGGTAGTTCTTTGTACATACATTTTAAACGGGGAAAAATAGGTTTTCTATACATAAAAATCCTGTGCACCTGTAGTGACATTTAAGCAACATAGGTGGGAATCAGAGTGGAGATTTTGTTTCTCACACTGTATATGGTATATAATGACAAAAATGTGGAACATTTTTGGCAAAGCACATCCATGTAGTATGATGGTGCACAGAGCTTCAGACTCTCCTGAATGCATTTAGACCTCACAATCAGAAATTAATTGCCCACTGCAGTGCTATGGATTCTTTTCAATTAACACTTCAACATAATTTGAAAGAAATTCTGTTGAACTTTAGTGAGTTTTTGTCTGTAGAGAGTAAGTTTTTGGGAAATAGGGAATATGTTTGTCAGTTTGTCTGAGCACAGAACTGTGAATCAGTGTAAAGTGACAAGGTTATATCCAGAGCAGACCACRTAGTGCCRGTTCWGAGGATTTTGTGGCTGTGTCTRGCTTTTTTATCCAAGGTTACTATGAACTGAGTTTGTGGTGGGTAGGTGTAACCAGTGATATTAGGTAACCCTGTAACCAATTTGAATTGAATAGRTTGAGCAAACTCACTGAGCAAGACACCTGAGCTGTAAAACCTCCTGAATGACCCAAGAAGAAGGATGAAAGAGTGAGTAAGTCAGGAAAATAAATATAACCTCAGCACTTGGAATAAATTTCCTTTGGACCAGCTGTGSTGGGTTGACCTTGGCTGGATGTTAGGTGCCCAGGAAACTGCTGTATCACTCCCCCTCCTCACCAGSAGAGTGGGGGAGAAAATCAGATTTAAAAAGCCTTGTGGATCAAGATAAAGGCAGTTTAATAAAGATAGATCAAAGGCTGTGTTCTCTCTATCTCATCAGCAGGCTGTATCCAGTCAAGTAGGTTCTCAGAACACATAGCAGTTGGTCCAGAGGACAAACATCTAAAGAATGAATGCTTCCTACTCCTTTCTCTTATCTTTTATTGCTGAACAGATGTTTTAGTTTATGGATTATTCCTGGGTCAGTTTGTCTCAGCTGTCCTTGTTGAAGGACAGCCTTGAGTGAAGGGCAGCCTTGAGTGAAGGGCCTCCTTGATGCTGTGGGGATCCTGCAGCCTAAACATTGGTATGTCATCAACATTCCTCCAGCTCCAACACTGTACAATGCTTTGTACAGTATTATCAGTACTGCTGTAGAGAAAATTAAGTCCACCCCCTATAGACCCAATACACAAGCTGGACAGGATACCACAGTGAGTCAGTGCTGGAGGTTTTTGGTTGAACTAGTTTTGGTTTAGTTTTCACTCTCCTGGCCTTGTGAAAGATGAAATGTCCCAGGCAGTTCAGACAAATGAGATTCCTAGAAAATCCAAAAATCAATCTAAGCCTATAAAATGAATGRATCCTTAAAGGAAGGAGAAATTAGCTGTAAATAGTGTTTCTTACATATGTTATTTGGAGTAGCATAGCTCTGTAACAGGCCACAATAGAGGGAAGAATGAGTAGATCCRTATCCTGGAGTCAAATGTACCATACTTTAACCAAGTGAGCTCTGTTATTTGTCTGAGAGTAACTCCAAGAACATGGGAAAATTATTGTGGTAACYAACTCAAGAAATGCTGGGTAATGAGGTGATATCTGGACCAAATTGCTACCTTGCTGTACAAGCTTAACACTGTCCATATGCATGAACACTGWAATAGTYTCCAGGCAAYRCAAATGCAGTCTGCATTCAGCAGAGTAGGACCACAGAATGCWCRGTGGATCTAGAGCTGTAAASGGATCTTCTGACTGGTGCATGTCTGAGGTCAAGCTAAAAATGCTGATCTCTTTGGAAAATGAGTATTGTCCGTGATCTACRTGTTTTTCTGTAGAAAATGCTGGAGCAGGTGTAAAAAAATGTGTCTGAAATAGTCTGCAAGTTATAGTGCAGCAAAATATTATGTGATCTGAAAAAATATATGTAGAGGTCCCAATTTAATATTTAACATAGCAGCTTCTCATCTTGTGTCTAAAGTGTACTTATTTTGATCTCTCATGACAGCACAAGGAATTTTWAAGTGAGAATTTTTCTCATTGGGAGCTGTCAAACTAGCCTTAATAAACTCTGTTAGCTACTCCTTCTCCCACACAGTTATATCCTCAAACATGAGACCCTCTACAATCATCCTGAGCCAAAAAATTTAGAAGTCCCACTGGTCTGAATTAATCAACTACCCTGTGTGCCAACACAGCAAACAAATGCATATTTCAAAGATGTACACTATGTCTTTTTACCCTACTCTCTTTTACACCAGTAAGCAGAACAGGACCTAGCCTGTTAATTATTTTTTCAGATCAATCAGTCTTTTGATGCATAATGTTACCTTCTTGTACCACTAGTGAATTGCTTTAAYAGAAATGAAAGACAGAGCTGCTGATGCCAGTTCTGCTGGCATGGATATGAATAAGGGGCCTTCAGAGCAAGTGTTTATCCATGGGAGGTCAGGAMATAGGGAAGACTGGATGCTAAGGTCATGACAGCAAGGATTTAATGTTYTACTGGGCAGTAGTCAATGCTACGCCTGCATAAATATATAAAACTAAMATTCTTGAAGAAGTAGAAGCATTGAGCACAGCACCTCATCTGTTAGATYTGCTCTCAATTCCTTAACAGCCAGRTACATTCAGGAAGACTAAAGTGACTAATGCCATCTAAGCTGTTTGCAGAGACAGGACTGTGGTGCTGATCCCTCTGATAATTTGCAGTTCTCTGCACTTGCATAAGGAAAGCTCTACTGTCTTCCCACATTTATAAGCTTTYTGGGGGTGTTCCCTACAGAAGTATCACTAACATATTGCAGTGGTTTATTTCTGGTGAGCAATGATCCCATTATCCCAGCAGAGGGAATTCTGGAGACATTGTCAAAGCAGGTTGAGTTTTACAGAAGTAAAACCAGCTTGATGTCATACCAGAATTAGCTAGTGAATGCCTTCCTTTTCAATGATTTGACTGCAGAAAATGAGTAGCTGATGTTATTGCTTAGTATGCATTTGGAAATGATTGTTTTTAAGCTACACTCCTAAGGCTTATATCTGGAGCCTTAAATTCATTAGTAGTGTCACTTGACTTTCTATAAAAATTACGTCTGTTTTTGTAAGTTATTCAAACTTCTAAGTTATTGATACAAGTGTGGTATAGCATTTGGGATTTCTTTTCCTTCTTTTGTATTTTTCATGTGTGAAAAGTAGATAACAGATCTTCACAAAAAAAAAAAGAAATTATGCTTTAATATATTAAATGCATCAGGTTTTGTACAAAGGGATATATAKTATTTAATGAATACCCTTCTGGTGCTTACTAGAAGGTGCTTTTTATGTTGTAACAAGGCGGGGGGGAAAGGTGGGGGTTTTCCCTTTATTTTTTTCTCTCTCAACTGTTCATTTCCTGCAGAAACAAGAGACAATGTAATGGTATCTCCAGAAGGGAATTCTGCTGGAATACCTACCTATGGAGGATAGTAACAGGAACTTCAGATGCCTGAGAAATGTATAAGCAACTGAAGTCTGTAATGTAAAGGTAATCATAAGGAAAAAAAGATTCCTGATTAGTCATAAGAGTGAGGAAGAATAATTACTTGATTGTATGTATTTAACATATTGAAATTGGAACAGACCCACAACTGAGTGGCTTAGGATAAATTTGATCTTGTGTTCTAAAGGGGTGGAAGAGTCTGGCAGAAGCTACACAGTGCCAAGATGGAATTATTCTGAAGTGATAGGAAATAAAATATTTGCAGAAACAACCAACCACAGACTCCTACTCAATTTACTGAGCAAGTCTCCTTGGCCTTCTAGGCAAGCCCTTGCCACAAAACTGCACTCCAGAATTTGAAAGTTCAGATTTATACTACTAGTTCTGAAAACGAAAAATAAACATGTAAGAAATTGATGCACACTGCTACTTGAAGCTCAAAAATGCTAGCTCACCATCACAAGAACTTCAGCTCCAGTAGTTGATTTCTCTTCCTCCCTTAAGCCTACCTCAAGGACTAATGAACCCAGTACTGTAGGAACATGCACTGCAAACATATATATATATTCTCCCTATTCTCCTCCGTTCATAATATAAGGCCATCCTCAGTTTATACATGTCAGGCTGGAAGCAGTGGTAGGACTGTAAAGAATATGCCATCTTCACTGTAGAAGTGATGGATMCATGGATACCTGATCCCAGAGCAAAGCTACTGGTTCTTATTTGCTTATTGAAGAGTTAGGATTAACCTCAGTAAGTTCCTTGGTTTTGTCAGTTGTGACTTTAGAAGCAGTCTCACAAAYGTCACAACCACCAACACTGGGGGAGAACATGACAGGGGGAGGCAGGTTTTGGTTTTGCTAGGAAGCCTCTCTGTCACCACAGCCAGCAGCAGGGCAGGGGACAGTCTTGTTTCTGGGGAACAGGAGGTGCTTCTCTACCAGCAGCTGAGCCTATTGCAAATACAGTTTAATAATGTCTGTCTAGACAGCATGTGAACTCCATGATTTGTCTCAAGGATAAACTGTCTCAGCAGTCTATAGCAMTTTGTGTCACTAGTCAGCTGTTCTGCAGAATATCTTGGTAACCTTCCTAGCCCCATCCACAAGTGCCTTCTAGGTGTTAAACTAGAGTATTGAACTCAGAAACTGTATTTGAGCAACATCTTTAGGATTTCAATATTGAACTCCTCATCATCAGTACATAAATCTGCATCAACCTGAAGATACAGATGAAAAAAAGCCAAAGCACACTGAAAAAATCATATCACTGTATGCTAATTTTAAAAAGAAAATTTTTAAAAAGAAAAAAAGAGCAGCTTGATTTTTAGGAGTGTCTGAAGTTCTTCCCTGTAATGGTGGAATGCCTTTTAATTTTCTTAAGCRAATTGACATTACCCCAGAGACCTTGAGCCCTGGTTGATACAGAAAAGCTTTGCTACAGGGTCCTCTGCCAGATTCCTATAACCTGTGTATCTGGGAAGTTTGTCTGTCATGTCAAAGCTGAGGTGCTTTTACACAAAGATGCCTTTTTCCTGGGACTTGTTATCTGGCCTGCCTAGCAAGGCATACTGCATTGTGCTTATATAAAACTGAGGATAAACACAAGCAATTCCTGACTTAGATGTCAATGAGACATATTGGCCTTTTAAATTGCTGTTTCACACTGTATAGGTGAAGAAGGTGCCACATTCTATGCAAATACTCATGAGAAAAAAAAAAACCCCATTTCTACATCACCTGGAAACAGCTAACTCTCAAATTACCAAAAAATGGGTTACAAGTGAGAGAGGGGAAGAGAAGGATTTTACACCTGCTGAGCAAACCATTGCCAGGCTAAGTCAGTATATTGTCTTTCATKGGTGGCTAAATATTTAGGATAGAAAAGTGCTTACTCCACATTTGTTGGCAGGAAACAATTTAGTCATGTGGAAATCACAAAAATTATCCAGGATGTGAAGTTTAAGATACAATAGCTAGATAACAGGCCTTCCTAAYTCACAATGCTGGCCAGAGTTTTGATTTATCTCTTCAAGGAATGAATGCAGTGCTAGCACTAACCCTGTATGTGGTCCCGCAAGATGAGTCTTTGCTGTGTTGGACAAAGCCTCTATCTGATCAGCATYTCAAACCTATCTGCAAGTGCTAGGTCAGGAGGTTAATTGGAAATTTGTGACTGGTTTGACAATCCAGGAAAACTAGAGTAATGTCTCACAGGTTTGTATTTGTAAGACACAAGTATGYTGAGGTCAGTAAGTCAAAGGCCTTAGAGAAGCATCCCCAAATTTTTTCAATTCCTGTGTCAGCAGAACACTCTTACTATTTAGTATTTTGAGATTTACAGCCAACAGGAAACCTCTAATGCAAAAACCCCTGGGGCTTGTGGTTGTATAATTCTAAACAGTGTAACAATACATTTTTGTAGCTTTTATCGCTCAGGTGCCTGAGGCCAACAAACTGCAGTGCTGTGAGGTTTACTTCCTCAGAATTATTTAGGACAGGATATTTGAGTAGCAGAGATGAGAGTGATCTGTATCAAAAAAGAGAACTGAAAGTAAAGGGGTTTGCTTAGGCAGACATCCCATGCTGTTGCTTTCCGGCTGCTGCTGCTACTATTTTCCCATGCAAACCAACAGGCTCCTTCTGCACAGTGATTTGCTGCTCCTGTAGCTCTCCCGGCATGTTATTCATTGTTTCTCACATATCTTCTCCAGCTGTTGCTTGGCAAGTGCCTTCCTGTCGCCCTGTTAGTGTCTCAGTCTCCAGTGGAATGTTTGAAATGTGTATGCTTTTGGAAAGGCATATATAATGATGGTCCAGGCAGTCCCTGATGGTAGCTTCAGGCAAAAAAAGCACAATGTGACTAATATTCTATCCACATTTTGTGCTTTTACTATACACCACAGAACACAGTAATGCTTTCAAAATGTCATATCWATTTTGTTAAAGAATTATATTTTAATTTCTTTTACAAGATTCCAGGATGTTCTTTTTCAAAACTGCACAATACAGTTTAAGCCTTTTTCTTTAAATTTATCTTCCTCATTCTGCATGGATTATTAACTTTGGTTTTCTTGAACACCATGAGGCAGATTGTTAGGGGACTAAATATATTCATGTTGAGATGCAAAGTTCCCCTCTTTGTTTCCAAGCTTCCTGCCTCATGCTAGGCCAGATTCTTTAATGAAGAAGTGCAAAGGAGGGTAAAACCCTTGTGGTCCATCTAAAGACAAACTGGTGCTTTAGGTCAGATGCTTTTTAAATCTACATTTACACTTCCTTTAAAGCCTTACCCAGTTTTCTGTCTGTAGAATTTCTGTGCTTCAGAGCAATAGCCACATGGGGAAATGTTTCCAGCATGTTCYATGCTGTGACATACTGTATTTTCAGTAAGTCTACATAGAATGGTAATTCTTGCTACCTGCTGAACTTGCTCTGTAGCTTTGGGCTGTTTGGAGTGAACCTGTTTCCTGTCCCCTCCTCAATACTTCATTAAATCATCAGTTTCTGCTACTTCTTAGATGTGTCACATTTGGTTTGCAAAATGGAAAATAGATKTAATTCTTTTATATAAGATTTCCTTGGATATGGTCTGTATATGGAGAAAAAAGGATCTGCTGCCTTTCCTATCAGATATTTCTGCTCAGGGCAATTAAAAAAGTTAATTGTCAAAAATCATATCTCATTTCTTGGAAGACAATAAATGTGGGTAACAAGAGTGAATGGCTGTTCRGTGAAATGYATTTAATTTCTCCATTTTAATCWTCCRTGCTAAAWGTTAGTGCTCAATTTTTAACAGTTCTGCTGGGAATTCACAGTAAGAAAAGACATACTGGTGGGACAATGTCATTATTCCATCACAGGTGTGCATGATCTTAACCCAGAATATTGATATCTTTGTCCATCAAGATAAACAACTCCATTATTACTTGAATTCTGTGATCCGTATCCTTTTTAATATTTTACTGCAACATGGGAACCAGACCCTCAGAGAGCTGGTTCTTCATGTTTTCTTTCTTCACCAAATGCCACAGGTCAATCCTGCTAATAGTGCAACAAATCTAGTGATTTAATATATCTCCAGATTCATAACAATTTTCTTGATGTTCATAAAATGCACATTTTTCAATAGCTTTTGGATTTTGTCTAATAAAATCAGACAACAAATTTTTTGTTTGGTTTTTTTTGTTGTTGTTGTTGTTGTTTCATTTAGGTTCTCTCATTTGTCAGTTTTTGCTTTTCCTTTTCAAATCTTACAGATTTGAAAGAAAACTGCAATACTAAATATACAACACTTGTGAATTACCTAATATACTGCTTTGAAACAAATTATGATGACGTGCATGGCCTTTTCTCACTTGCCAAGATGCTAAAGGTTTTCCTGACTAATCTGAAATTAGTATATTTCTGCWTGCATTTGTGTACTGTCAGACAGGTATTTGAAAATATGGAGAAGCTTCTGTGTCAGCAACCTACTCCATGTGCTTTCATCTAGCATTTTTTACACACATGGAAAGTATCTCTTTGCATAAATGGGAGTAATTAAATCTGTTTGCAGTAGCATTTTTTGCTGACTGAGAGGTCCAGCATTAGGTAGGCTTGCTTCAGCCCATGAAAAACTTGCCAGTCAACAGAACAACTGACTAAGATACTAAACAAATAAAACCTTTACTAAGTCAATGTTTTTCTGTCTTTCTGTACATATACTCCATTTTTTGTATATAAAAACTACCTATGACTCTTTGTTGAGYCTTTCTTCAGCCTTAGGGCTTGGGTTCATGAAATGTCAGTTTCCTCACTTRATCTCTTTCTGCAAAAAACTCCTTACTGATACCATTTGTGCATGGATGGCTCTACTTGAGCTAGGCAAAAATCACTTTTTTCTTTAGCAAAGAGATTTGGAAGGGTAGAAATGTTTTGGTGCCTCTGAGCAAGAGAAATGTGATACACTAAATCTCTTGATGTAGTAAGGGGACAAGGAAGAAGAAAAAGTAGATTTGGCTTGTTTGCTATGAGGTTATTCTAATACCACTGTGTAGTAAAAYAAGGAAATAAAACACAAGGAAATTATGAGTGGAATGTACATCAGATCTACATCAGATATGAGCAGATAATACACTTTTGAAGAAGGCAGGTYATTTTCAGATGAGAAAGCACATTAGAATGGATATTCCCTCATCTAACTCCTACTTTTTGTAGCTTTCTTCTGAGGAATATTTTTTCATTGGAAAGGATTCCAAAGAGCTGTTTCTAGGAGGAATGATAGAGAAACCATTGTGGTTTTCCTTTAAACTAGCATTTAATTACATCAGATGCCACCGACAATGTACTAAGCCATCTGGCTTGTATTTCTTTCATTACCGTAAGTTGGCTTATGGGGAAAAAAAAAAAAAAGAGAACTAGATTAATGCCAGTTCAAAGCTTGGACTGGCACACCTATCACCTAGAGAAAATGCTATGGTGATGTTATTCATCCAGCAATTATTGTTCAGTGTGGGCATTGGTTATGTTCTGTAATAGAATGGAAAAGGAGCACAAAGCCTTTATTTTTGACATGTTTTTAGGACTGGTGAAARAAAATCAAGAACTATTTCTGCAGAAATACTTCCCAATTAGGCCTTTAGCTCCTTCACAGGAAATTATGCCACAACCTGAAGGCACTAAATTTTTGGGGGGTTGAAAAGGGAGATTCTTTTAATTTTTGATCTGCTCCCCAAAATGATGTTTTATCTCTTGTTTTGTTGGTTCRGATTTCCCTGAGGAGCTTACAGTGACTATACTTTTATTCAGACCCTATTGAAAATGGGGTTCTCAGACAAAGTTGGAGCCTCTAGGCATAAAAAAAAAACCAAACCAAAAGAAAACAAAACAAAAAAAAACAAAACACAAAACAAAACAAATCCAGGGTGAATCTGTAGATATCCTAGGTCCCTTTTTGCCCCTTGAGAATTTTAAGTATATTAGTTATTTAACAAGCAGRTGTAGTCTGAAGATTGCTGCTAATACACTTCTCTGTCCCTTTGGTCCCTGCCTCTCCTTAAGGGAATGCATGCACTATTCATGCTTGTAAGTCAGGATGGCAGCTTAGTCTTCTGACATTGTTTGAGAGTTTAGTTGGCTTGAGCAGCTAAGAAAGATTTATAGTTGAACAGAGACTTCATAAATGTACCAACCCCATTATTAGCTAGGGACACAATGCTCTTGYATTTTGGGTTTGCTTCTAAGTGGAAGGAAGAGTGGAAAAACATAGAAAAGGTCAGAATGACCTGACCTGACTCARTTCCTGTCAATCTTTGTCCTACACTTCTTCCTCCACAGTCCCCAAAAATGTCAACAAGAAACAGTCTCCAAGTTTCACTTCAAAATAACTGTCCCTTCTCAATCTGCTGTTAGTTTAAAGCCAACATTACAGTATTCATGCCTGCATGTGGTAGTGATTTACTTAATTTGGCAAGATTGGTAACCATCTTTATAGATATTTGTTTAAAATGTAGCCTGGTACTGAAAGTGTAAAAAACCCCAACAGCCACTAAGAAAAGGGAAAAAGCAAACCAAACCAAAACTACACTTTTCACATTCTTAGGAGGCACTTATTTTACTGACCCTCTGGCTCCTCTTTTGATATAATTAGACTTTTCTGTCAGCATATTCTTGCAAAAACATCACAAAAGGTGTGCAACACTTTCAGAAGTGTTTGAAATAAGGATTCAGTGTTTATGGGAGCACTGACAGCTCAGAGGGTACGTGGATCACATGCATTTCTTTCTTACTGCATTTACTGCTGTGAGTCATGGAAAAGAGATGAATGGTTGCTCCAGAATTTTTCCCCAGACTGCAGCAGCCAAGTTCCTTTTAGTAGTAATTGCTTGCCTACATATGCATATTGTACATAGACAGATTCATTTTGATTTACAGCTTAAATACAGAGGGAAARTATCTTAAAGACAGAGAGCCCAAATGGAGGAATACCAAATATAGGCACATGGTGCCTTGTATGTCTCATCAGCTACTGAACAATGAGTGTATACTTTTCACCAAGCTGTTCAATTCTGGYTCATAATGACAAACAGTTCGCCCATACATGAAAAGATAGAAGAGAAATTAGAGAAGCCTGACTATCCCTGATGGCATTTGCCCATTGTTATCTCCTTTTGTTTGAGTCCTCATATGTATGTTTTTATTGTGAAGGTTGGAAATTTTTGTTGTTAGTAGCTGCAGGCTGCATTCAGTCCCTGTTTTCTCTTAGCTGGCATCAGGCTCCACATAACCTTGATCCTCACAGCTGAGTTCACAGCTGTCCTGTGATCTCGCTACATTGTGCCTCATTTGTTTGTTCTTACAAACATAGAGATACACTGCTGGAATGCTGTTTCCTCATCCCTWGCAAAACTCTTACCCAAAGAATCAAAACCACAAAAAAGAAAATACAGGAAAAGAATTGACTGCATACTTAGGAGGTTGTTTTCTAACAGGCACATTCCCTTCACTACTGCCTACAGAAGAGGTCAGCAGGGGTTGAGACAATCACCAGATTTTGCACAGCATGCTTGAASTACAAGTGCAAAAGCACTACCTACAGTGCTATTGCTTTGCCAGTCTCTGCACTCTGTCATGGATCTGGGAACTCTTAACTTTAAAATTTCCTTGCATCTTTCCTCAAGTGTATAACCACTTCTAAAGTACTCAAAAAAAAGCTTGAGTATGGGTGATCAAGGCACCCTTAAATTTCCACCCCAATATGCTCCACTTCCTGAGACCTGCCAGCCTGGGAAAGTCCCTTACAGTAGATGGGACCCAAGAGAAGCTTACTCCAAGGAGATAATGATCTGTGGAAATAACTCTAGAGGTAAGAACRTGTTTCACCATAGATCTAAGTGTTCTAGCAGCTGAAATATTTCTCTGCRCAGCAGCTTTTGCCAGATGCTTCATTGCTATAATGAAGAACCTTAATTATATGAGCAAGACTTGTGAGATATCTCTTCTAGAGGATCTGATTATCAAAACCTAGAGTATGTAGCTGCTGGTAGCTTGTCACACTTTTGGGACATTTTATCTATTACTGTAGTTCCAGATGTAATGTTCATATTAGTGAATTATATTCATTCCCTCTTTCCCCTGCTTTTTTTCTTTTTTTTTTCTTTTCTTTTTCCTTTGTTTTTCCTTTTTTGTTCCTTTCTTTTTCCTGTCTTTGCCTTTGTCCTTTATTTTTCCTTCTTTTTCCACTTATTCCCTTTGTTTTCCCATTTTTTCCTTTGTTTTCCCTTTCATTTTCCTTCCTTTTTCCTTTGTTATTCCTTTCTCTTTTTTCTTTTTCCTTTCTTTTTCCTTTCTTTTTCCTTTCTCTTTTTTAATTTCTTTCCCTTTTCATTTTCTATTAAATTTCTCTTTTTTTCCATTCTTTTTCCTCTCTGGAATGTCAGGAAGGCGCTTGGAGAGACCAGCACTGCCTACTTGGAATGTGGGGAGATTCCGTGTTGAAAAAATTCCAACCTGGCCTTGGACATTCCCAGGGATCCAGGGGCAGCCACATCTGCTCTGGGAATTCCAGCCCAGCTCCTCTCCTCTGCAGCTCTCCTGGAGCTCCTTCAGGGATTCTGAGGATTCCCTGGAATTTTCTCTTCTCCAGGGGAACATTCCCAGCTCTC
>CADDXX010000008.1:4260274-4288137 GCA_902810485.1 Alauda arvensis | reverse complement strand
TGGTCATGCAGAGAGGAACTGGAAAAAGGGACACACACACCACAAGGTTCTGCAACACACCAGAATAAARTAAGGCAAAAGAGAGCAAACAGAAAATCACCATGAACAGCATGTGGTTGAAAAAAGTAAGAGAACTATCACAGCATGGAGACAAGACATAAAGAGCAGCAGTAGCTGACTACCTAGAGCTTTGGGCACAGGGCTAAACCTGTGAGGAGAAGAGACTTGAGAAAGTGACTCCTTCTGTTGCTGCTGACCCAAGCTCAGAGCTCCCATTTAGACTACAGCAAATCTTTAAAAACRCTCCTGTTCTGGTGCTTTTGCTCAAGTCTCTTCAGTCACATTTTGTTCAATGCAGCTCAAGAAGATTGAACATTTTTTATCAGTGTATGAGTAATGTGGGAACAAGTAGGAGGTTGGGGGAGAAAWCTATTGAAGATTTTCATGCTACGTATGCACAAGAAAATGGGGTTTACAGGTTAATGAAATGCATGAGTGATGATTTCCATGCCCTCTATTTGCAGCATATCTTGCTCTGGTTATTATTTTACAGAGTTCTAAATTTTTTTTCTTTACTGCAGGGATCACAGGCCTTATCTCTCTGATAAATGTACCTGACACCTTCTAACAATCCAAGGTATTGCTGACCCATGGAGTGAAGGGAGGGAAAAATTGGGTGATGTGTAGATTGATGGAGCAATGCACCCAGCATTTTCCACCATTTTCAGTGTGCAGGAAACAGCAAAGATRGCAAAGCTGCATGAAGYACACAGCAGCTGTTCCCTTTGCAGCTGAGCAGAATAATGCCTTCAATGTAAATGGCTTCATCAAAAATTGCAACAATGCCCTGTAGATTGCCTWGGCAGCTTTCACATCTGCTCTCAAAATAATTCATGTGTCTAACAGATTAGTTTCTTATCCTAAGTGACAATTTGGAGAAGCATGCATTTGGACTTTGCTGGCACAAAGCATGTATTTCCCRGGGCTGAGGGATGGGGAACTTTCTTTTCCTGGTGTTGGTAGGGAACTTCTACACGTGGTGYTAGAAACCAGCTTGTCCTCATGGAGCAGCATTTCAAGGCAAATGCAGAGGCCCAGAGTGGGAAATATTCATTCATTCTGCCATTCCCTAGTGAAGAGAGACTGGAGGCTTCCCAAGGGAAATATACTTCCCAAGCAGTACCAGAGCAGCAAAAGACCCTTGGGATTACTGCAGATATGATGTGCTCTCTGTGGCACTCACTCCTTATGCTTTGAGCTGTTCATGCATCTTGGTCCTGCATATCCTAACACTGCTAGGATCAGCTTTAGGATAGGAAAGATGGAGTGGGATGATGTGAGAACAAAGCACTGCAGGAAGACCTGAGATGAGGCTGGAAGGCTCTTACTACTTAATAACATCTCACATAACCACTCTCCCAAGCAGCTTAGAGCCAATGAAGTTTTGAAAATCAATACCAGGCTGTAGCAGGACCCGAGAACCAGACACACTTATGCATGTACTGTTTTGTCCTGTATATACTCTTATACAGCATGTTTCAAAAACASTATGTTTCCTATCTAGTTCAGAATTGTCTTTATTCCACCTAGACAGAATAAAGGTGGTTGCTCTTACTTCCCTATAAATAAATTCAAACAGCTCTTTGAATTTATTTATAGGGAAGYAAGAGATGAAAGATGTCAAAAACCAACAGTGGTTTCAACAATGCTTGCCAGGTYGAAGAGGACACAGGAGATCAAGAATTCAGCTAGACTTGTTGGAAACTGATAGTATCATAGTTTGAATAATGCATTTTCTTCTGCCTCATCCATATTTTTGYGCTAACTAGGGCTTATTTATGAGAGCCAAATGTAGCAGAAAATGTGTAACCTTTTTCTTAGTCATGCACATATTTATTAGAACTTGTTAGTCTCTTGCTGTGGGGGAGGGAGGAAAAAGCACTGTCTCTAGTTACTTCCTTGGTTTGGTGCTCAGATATTTGGGACAATCTTAAGGGACATGCAGAGAAGCTTTTGTATTTCTGAGGTGGTAAATATCTTAGGGCAGTAAAATGTTTCTTTTCAGTGTGTCTGGTGAGAAATGGGTAGTCTCCGGGTGGAACTGATGCTAAAATGCCTGGGAGCAAGGCTAATAGCCAGAATTGAGGAGATACAGTGCAATAGGAGGTAGGGCTGCTARCAGAAAGCTGCTAGCACTGCCAGTTAGGATTTTGAGCTTTAGACGAGGCAAAAGGTTAGAGCAGAAAGTAATATGGCACATATGTCATTGTGTCAAACAAGCAACTCTGTTTTACCCTTTAGAAGGGAGCTTGGGCTTTGCTGCCTTTTTTGCCTCTCCACACCCAGAGGAAGAGGGGCTCRCAGTGCAGATGGGTGCATGGCAGGAATCCCAGTCTCACTTAGCTCAGCTGAACCACCCACTGTAAGCTGATGTGTAGCAAAAGTTTTCCAAGTGTTTGGGATCTAGTGGACCAGCAATGTCACACTGGGGTTTTTCTTAATTTACATGATTTTTCAGGACTGTTGTAAGACAGACAACCAAAGGCTCAGCTATACATGGGGTTGCCCTGTGTAAGAAAAGTCTCCATGAAGTTGCAATGGCAAGACASCGAAGTCAAGAGGGAGAAAAAAGCATGTAGGGTTTTATTATCCTGGTCTTGATTCACATGTTTCTATTATTCTCTTGGAATGAGAAACCTATATACCAACCATGTCAGTGTACTGCTCACCTGTTTGTGATGCCTTCATCCAGACAGACATGCAGAGGACCAAGGGCAGCAGCACACCACAGAGACCTACATGGCAACTCCCATGCCTGCAGGATGCAGGCAACCAGCACCTGCAGGATGCCAGAGGACCTCTGAACCCTTGAGGTTCTGCACCAGTTAAAAACACCATTATATTCTCAGAGGTAGGCCACCTGTTAATATGAATTTTGGTAGCAGCCAAAATCTCACACCACCTGTTCCATGCAGTGTTTTGAAGAAAATGAAGGTTAGCACTTACCAGTTTACCTTGTCCAAAAGAGGATAATGCCTGTCCACCATTTTTTCAAATAACCTCTCAGGTATAAAGGGRAGCTTAATACCAGGGGTCTATTTGGGTTGTTTGGTTTATGCAGCRAGGTTTTGGTAGAAGGGAGAACTGCAGGGATGGCTTCTGTGAGGTGATGCCCAAAGCTGCTCCCAACAGGCACTCAGATGCACCCACTGCTGGCSAAAGCTGGGTCCATCAGCAACACTGGTAGCAACTCTGGGATGGTATAATTAGGGAAGAGTGAAAAAAGTCACATGTGCAACAGCAACYGAGAGAGGAATGAAAATATATGAGTGAAAGAACTCTGCAGACAGCAAGGTCAGTGAAGGAGGGGAACGTGGTGCTGCAGGCACCAGAGCAGAGATTCTGCTGCYCCTACTGCCCCTGGCAAAGACTATGAGAGACAGGCTGTCTCCCTGCAAGCTGTGCCCCTGAGGTTGTCCACAGTGAGGCAGGTATCCAACCGCAGCTTGTGGAAGACCCCATGCCGGAGCAGGTGGATCAGCCCGAAGGATGCTGAAACCTGAGGAAAGYCCATACAGAAGCAGGGTCTTGTCAGGACCTGTGGTGCCACTGGGGACCACACAGAAGCAGTTTGCTCCAGAAGCACTGCACCCTCTGGAAGGGATSCAAGCAGGAGCAGTTTGTGAAGAAGAGCTGCAGCCTTTAAGAAGGACCCATGTTGGAGAAGTTCACAGAGAACTCTCTCTTGTGGGAAGGATCACACACTGGAGAAGACGGTAAGAATTCATCTCACTGAGGAGGAGGGAACAGCAGAGACATGTGATTAACTATTCCCCATTCCCAGTCCCCCTATGCCACTGCAAGGGAGGAGATGGAGAATTTGGAAGTGAAGCTAAGCCTGGAAAAGAAGACTTAGCAAAATTATACTGATTCCCCCGAACTGAGCCTGTTTTGCTAATGATGGTAACTGCTGATGATCCTTCCTTGCCCCTCTCTTGATCCATGAGCTTTTTGTTATATTTTCTTTCCACTGCACATCTGAGGAGGGGAGGGATAGAGCAGCTTTGGTGGGCACTTGGTGTCCAGCCAGGGTCAACTCACCACAGCTGGCAAATTGACACAAGGGCCAAGAGCAGAGTAAATGGGGTGGACAATGTAACTGTTCTTCAGCATTATGATTCGTCAGACTATGTGGCAAGGTGAGAAAACTTGATGGGGAAATGAGGGTTGAAAAAGACTCCTGCAACGTACAAAATACGTCAGTTCATCAGCAGATATCAGTATGTCTTTCACTTTAGTCACTTCTGCATCAAACCCATCACTGCTCCTCCTGAAGGCAGCTACTGCAGTTCAAGGTCAGTTTCCACTTTTCTGTGAGATTAAAGAAATTAATGTCACCTAGCCTGTCATCTTCCTTGAGTCCTGATGCTGACAGTTGTGTCATCTGAGACTTCCCGGATTGCCATTTGTCAGTCTAGAAGGACCAGGCTGCTGTTCCAAAAGGGTTCTTTCCATCAGGGACCAGGTCTGGGACCTCTCCAAAGACTYGTCCCATTTTCCTCTATCTAGGCAGTTTTATCTGACCAAAGAAAGTAGAATCTGAAGTGGAGTAGCTGCTGTATTTTCCTTTTCTTACTCKCAAAAACAAGGCTACCTTGTATTTGTGGGCTTTTGAGACTGGTGCTCTGCCTCAAAGCAGCTGGACAGCTTCACCGTGGTTGTGGTTCTGGCTTTTTAGAGAACTGCTGATGCTGCAACACACACCTTTTAGTGCACTTTCACCTCCAGGTAGGCTGGGATTTTTCTGTTGCTTCCCATAACACATGAGTGCAAACATCAAACCCGCTTGCTGATTAAGGAATCTCAAACAATCAAAATCAACAATGAAGCATTTAGCTCTGAGGAGTACATGGTGCCATGCTCACAAAAGCATTCCTCAATTAATCACTCTCTCTGTAAGGAGAACAGCTGGTATGCTTCTCACACCTCTGTTCTCAGAGATAAGAGCTGAAGATRGTATTACAGCAGTGACAATGTTTTGTCATTGGGGCTGACTAAGAGGATGCCTTRGTGTTGTAAACAACTTCTCTGATGATCATATGCAGGCATAGAGTCAGAAATATTTGTCAAAACCRTGCAAAGTTGCACAGCCAGAGAGCTCTGAGTCTTGCAAAGAGCTGGTGATATCCTGTGACGCTGTTTGAGCAAAATACCAGATGAGCAGCCCTTGTGGACAGAGCTCTCAGTTGCAGCAGACRYGACTGTGRCAATCACCCTTCTGCTCTTCTTCCCTCTTTCCCTGGGGGTGTTGCTTATAGGAACCAGAGGAAAAAGAAGTATCCCATCTACGTGTGTAAGTTCCTGAGAATTACCCCCTGCATTTTGGTGTTTCTTCCATTATGTCAAGATGTCAGTAACAGGACTGTCTCTGCAGAAGCTTGGCAGAGGACAGATCTTCTTCCGGTGTCCCAASAAATGAATAATTGAGAGAGATGTCACTAAAAGCTGTATCTGAAGCTGTACTAGAAATGGAAGTTTCTTTTTTCACCAGATGATTCTAAGTGTTCTTACTGACATAAATGAACAAAGTTGCAAGTGACCTCTGGTAAGACAAGTTGCCCTATCCTGGCTTAGTTCCTGCCATCCTTGTTCAAATAGATTTCTTTATTAAAACAAATAAGGCTTTTTGACAAGAATGCTGTGACCCTTTTTACTTTTCTCAGAGGATCTATTTTTTCTTGTGTCATGGTAATTGCTTGAAGCAGCAGAGAACTCTCTTGATACCCTGCTGCTTCTGCAGCAGTCTTATCTTTCTACAGAACACAAGACAATTAGTTTATGGGRAAAATGATTGATTTTATATAATTATTACTAAAGAAAATAAATGGGTTTTTCTTTTTCTCTTATATCCTGTGTGCCTGTGCATCTCACGAGGAAGCTCTGAAGTAACCTCACAATAAGTATTACTGATTAAGTCAGGGTAAGGCATGGGATACCAGTCATTTGATGCTGTGTTACAAAAGCAGAACGTGGCAGTGCTGTTACCTTTTAGAGGGTTTTAACCCCCAAACAAATCTCAAAACACTGCTGATGCTATTGCTTTATGAGCACTGTAGATATTTAGGGGCAGTGTTCCTATGTTTGCTATTTCAAGTCCCACTTAAATTCATTAKCTCCAACTGCATATTCCTGACAATCTGTTGAGATACGGCTATGATGCCATTTATGGTGGGAGAATTAAGACATTCCTCAAGTGTGAAACTAGAAACAGCAGTAGCACACAGAATCTTTAGAAATAGTTCTCAGGGCCCCAAAACCTTAAGTAGTACACAGTGAAGGAATAAAAATACAGATGTGGTGTACCTGACATTTGGGCAAAAGGTTGTGCAGAGGAAAAAGCTAAGAATTGAAATCCTGAACCATGAAAAATCATTCTTAGTTGTGTAAAATTCTCTAAACTCTTTGCAGCCCTCTGATTCCAGATTCTCTTGGCCTGATTAGAAAAAGCCATTCTCATTTGCAGGTTCATTTATAGTCAGAGGATTGGACTTTAGATTTCTCAACTGGTAAATAGTACAGTGTGGTGTGAAACTGGCTTTGCCATGAGACAATAGGGAATCTAAAYCAATTGCCCATCCAGAGAGGCTAATGCCCACTTTCTAATTACCTAAATATTTATTAAAAATTTTAAAACATATTGTAATGTGAACATCAATATTGCAAATAGTGGGGCAGGGCAGGGGAAGGTTATGGGCCCTGTGGCAYGGTTTGTTGGACAGGATTGTGGAAATTTCTTACTTAAAGAGCTTAAATTTAGAAGGCATGTCTGTTCCCTGGAGGACTTTCCATCATGGGTGTGGCTAGCTTTCCTCAGTGAGAAAGTTATTCAAATGAGCAGCTGCACACACTTGATCACAGTTTTCCAAGCAGTGACAGCTTTGATTATTGTATTGCTAATAGCCAGCTCCAGTTGCCCTCCCATTGGCTGACTGGGCTGGCATAACCCTGCTGTAAGGGGGCAGGGAGCAGGAAGACCCAACTTTCTTTACACAGTGTTAAACAAGTGCCCTTTCTTAGAAAATGTGATTTGAAAAGGATTTTCTCTGTGCAAATTTGCACTTGGGAGGACAGCAGTGCAGCCCAGGAGTGTGATGTAAATGCCCCACTTAGTGTGTRGGGAGGCTGGGGGAGTCTGGGACTGCCTCAGCTGCCCTTTGAGTAGGGCAGCTGCTGTGGTGGCATGTGTTGGCCGACCCTACAGGCCCCCTGAGCTGGGGGCATGGCACTTGCGTCAGACTTTACCTGCTGTAAGCACTGACAAAAAATAGCTGCAAATCGCTTGTGCCAAAGGGCTTTGGCRCTTTGGCTTGGGATACCGATACCATGTCCGTCCTATCAGTGCTGCACTGCCTCCACATTGCTGTGGGATGGATGTCTGCAGTGCTGCTCCAARAAGGAGGACTCTCACACAGCAGCTGGGAAGTGCCTTGTGCTCTCAGAAATTGCTAGGCGCTCTCAGAGAAGAAATCATCATGCTGTCTCCTTACAGCATGTTCATTGCTGATAGTATGGGCATTCCATCTACATAGGTCAGAAAGTTTTAATTTTGCTCTAAGAGACCATGCAAGTGTGTTGTGAGAGGYTGAAAATCCTACTTAAAATAATTTCAGTGAGCACTTATATTCATGTAACTTCACAGTTCAAAGTTTTACAAAGCTGTTGTTTTAGCTACAGTATTTTGTTCTCTCATGTATTTCCAGTGCTCTGGTTGTCATTCATAGAATGAGCAAGGAAGCTCTTAAATCAAAYCATGGCATGGCAATTTAATTCCCTTCCATGGACTGGGCTGGGTGCATTTTGCCAGTCTCTGAGGAAAACAGCATCTGCGCAATTGCAGCTACATGTAARCAGATAGAATTGGGTGGTTCTATTAAATAAATAGTGGGACTWCAATCTATAGCAGTAGGTTGAAGTATCATCTTGATTTTGTCCAGCTTCAGTAACTGAGTTTGGAAACAGACTTCTGAGTAAGTTTTTAAYGAGATGTGAAGCTGCATGGCCATCCATTCACCATCCTATGTACATGCACAGTAAGAAAAATTTRTATTTAATATGGACTTTGAAAACTGTCAGAAAGTCTCTGTTCACCATGCAGCCCTGTTGCCCTGGGCTGCTCCTACTGCCCAYTGTGACAGATTCTGATTATGCCAGCTGGAAACCAAACATCCWTTGCACCATGCAGAAAGAGTAATTCTCTTGGAACCTACTACCTAAAACAGTCAAAAATGAACCCATCTTGCTGCACTAGGCTCTGGTTTTCACGGCCTTTGCCAATAGCTCCTTCTTGAAAAGAATGCCATGGGGAATACATACAGTGCTTGGTCATTTATCAAATGATCTAATTTACCCTTCTCCCCACTTACTGTTCTTTCTTTTCACCCATCATTTATATCTGCCCTCCSTGCTGTCCTCCATCCCTCCAAACCCAGTGTTGTTTACTGAAATGTGATTCTTTATTCCTTATTTCCACCTTTGGAAATGTTTTTCTCCATTATAAATGTGAAATTAAATGCTGTACAATGCCCCCAATATCAATGCATTACTCTACTGCTTTGTGCATATACCATACATGAGATTATTTTTACTGTTCCAAAAGGTGAAATTTTGACAAATAAAAAAAAAAACCTCTGTGGCATGCCAAAATGTCCATTAACAGCAACCACTTTGAAACAGTTCCCTTTTCAAAGGTGTATGGTTCTTTTGAAGTTTTATTGATAGTGTAAAGRTGATTTCCTAGGGAAAACTGTTTCAGAATAGTCTCTTCCCTACAGCTGCCATATTTCAAGAAAGCTGAGGACTTAAAAATGAATTTCAAGCAGTACTCATCTTCCTCCTTGAGGTGATGTTTTAAGAACTGGCCTTGCCCACCTCCCTGATGAGGGATCACAATGAGTGACAGCAGGTGCAAAAGATAAACYCAGGCTCCTCTGTGGTGCCTTAGGGTTCCTCACACCACTGCTCTCCCAACAGGAGTCATTCACCCAGAGCTTACCACCAGGAAAAGCACAAATTTGATATATGTTGATTTTGTCTGGCAGATTATTTCAAATCAGTCAGGACCTACAAAGACTGATGTAATAGTGAGAGATTTAAAAAACTGAAAGCCAAYAACCCCTTCCTGGAACTGAACGCATGGTATGGGTGAAACAAAGTATATTCTTGTGAAATAGGAAGCCCTGCTTCCTGCCTTCATGGCATACCAGAAGTGTCTTATAYAGCAAGCCAAGTCCAAAAGTGATGTTCACTTCACTTGAAAGAACTGAGAAACCAAAGGTAACACACTGCTTTTATTTTCTCCTGATAGGCTCTGTTATTATCATATATATAAAAAGACATAATCAAATTTCTTGAGAAACATCCCCAACACACCATAAATTTATCTCTAGACAATGAATGCTATAAGCTCACACAGATGCTTAATTAGCTACAAATGAATGACAACTTATTCATTCATAAATAAGTTATACCATTCAGGGAAGCAAGTTTGGTACTCAGCAATTTATTGCCAACTCAACCAGCACTTTGAGTTTCCCAAGCTTAACAGAAAACTTGCTTGAAATCTGAACTTCTCATTTCTCTTGGCTTGTGTGAAGGTAGAAAGTAATTTCTGGTGCAGTGCTGAAAGATGTCATGACCACTGATAACAGACACGAATCATGCTGCAGGAGGATGGCTGACTCTTGGTGATGATGTGGTTGCTCTTTTGGCAACAAGCTCAACATGCTCTGTGTGCCCCCAAACCAAACAGAATATTCTGGACAAAGCTGGTGAGCACAGTAGATGGAAAAAAGACCTCCCAAAATGTGGAATTAGTCTTTCCAGTAGATGTATTCACAGSTGCAAAGGCTGAATGTTCTGTTTTAGGTGGGTTTTCGTTTTGGTTTTGTTTGGGTTTTTTGTTTGTGGTTTTGTTTGGGTGGGTTGTTTGTTTTGATTTTGATTTTTTGTATTGTTTCTTGTTTGCTGTTGTTTTTAGTGTTTGTTGTTTATTTTTAAATTCAGAAAAAAGCCTGACATTTTTCCAAAGCCAGGTTAAGCTATCGATGTTCCCTGTAATGGATTGTCTCTGATCCCATGACACTCACTCCCATGCCTACTCTGAATAAACATTAAGAAACTGCTCCAGGTTGAAACTAACCAATTTGGTCACACAACCCCAACCTTTACTACTGGTCAGTATCCAAGAGTTAGATGCCAAATCAGTGTCAGGGCTAGCATGGACTGTTAAGGATAAGTAGATGGCACCAGTCCAAATCAGTTTCACTGATATGCCTCTGAAGTAATCCTACTAATCACCAGCAGAAGCAGCATGTAATTTTTAATAAGCTTATTAAGTCAGYCACTGAATATGCACTTACAGTGGAACATCTGGTCTTTAAGATGTACCTTTGTAGACAGCTGTAGGTGTCTAACCTCAGCATTTAAAAAACAGAACCCTTTAGTTGATTGGTATCTCATGGATTTATCTCCATCTTTTCCTCATTTTCCTCATTCCTCATAGAGCCTCATTTCCCTCTAGCCGCCTTTTTTCCCCTCAACTGGCAATTTAATGGACTTGGCATGAGCTAAAACATTAATTGTCAGACTTTAGAAGAATTCGGCATGAAATTTAAAGTAGTAAGTTAGTGCTTAAGGAGTAAATTTGGAGAGTGTCAAATACAAACATTAATTGACCCAAACAGACAGTAGGCAATATTATGCCTTGAAGGAACTTTTAATGCAGATGAGCATGTTATGGTGACAAGTTTTTTTCTGATTACCAGAGTAATCTGCAGCACAATCAGGAAGGTAACACACATATGAGTTTCAGTCAAGAGGAAAGTTTTCTGAAGTATTTTTAAGACACTCTCCCTTCCTTGCAGAAGGCCCTGGCATGCATGTTAAATCAATGCAACAACAATACTGATAAAATTACGGTTTCATCCATTCGGCAACAAAAGGGTCAAGTAACATGAAAACAACTCAAGCCTGCAAATTATTTATTGACACTAATAGGGTTAGTCTTTTCACCACAAATCTGTCTTTAGGATGCAAGTGTTTTTCTAAGGCAAATATAATTTATGGAAAGGAAAAAGGGTAAGCCACGAACTGAAAGAAAACATTTATTGAATCAAAGTCAATACTTTTAATATCTACAAGCAACACTGAACTGACTTTATTCAAGAATGAACACAATGTACAAAAAAAGTATGTCTGTTATAAAAATATGTCAATTTTTTTCCTGGCTATTGAGCTGAAAACATTTTGGCAAGTGCAAGATAGGTTTGGCAAGCAAATTTAAGCTGTTATTACCAATAAAAAAGATCAAATAATTTTGTAATAGTTTTGTAGTATATTTAAGAGTCAGTGTTAAAGTGGCATAGGAAATGCTAACCCCTAAAAAAAATTATGTGTCGCACTGCACCGCCATGTGTTTWTGCATCCAGACAATTGAACATCTCATCAGGAATCAGTATCTTTATCACTGAATACTAACCAACCTAATTGGAACATTCAACCAGATAAGTGACATCTACCACTGAAATACAACCTAGGGAAGGCAAACTACCTCCATGGCTGCGTATTTTACGTGTTGTTTACAAACAGAGAGAGATTAGGWAGGTTCATACATATTTAAATCAACCAGACAGCTGTTGCAATGTGAAATCAGGGAAGGATAGAAACAGAATAAAGAATCATTTACGACAACAGCCTACATGCATATTTGTATATAAAAATGGATTTGATTAGGCTCAGTTATGCCTTATTTGTTTGGATGGTTTGGGGTTTTTTTCCACATAAAACTTGAATATAACCAGGCCTCAAATAATTGACTTCTCTAAAACCACCAGCAAGAAGCAAAATAAGGGACCATTTATAATCTGAAAACAGTGCAATATTAAAATGCAGTTTCACAACATATGAAAGAAACATGCTTTGGAACCTGAGCAAAAGGCATTTTACTGACTTAGTAAAAAGTCACCCTGTATGTTGTTTTCATTGGCACCTGTTCTGCCAGATTAGTATGTTGCTCTTTGCAACTTCCATGGCCCCTAAATATTTAGTACAGAGAAACTGCCAACTACTTAGAAAGGTCTACTAAACTTTTTAGCCAATATTGCAGGCAGCCTGATATGCTGCTACTGGACATGACTGTACAGGTGCAAATTAAGAAAAACTGTAGAAAGAAAAAGAAGCAGCCAAACATGTTGCTCTTCTGTTTAAATAGACTAAAGCGATCCCACAACACTCAGGTACGGTACTACACTGGTTTCAGTCTCAAGGTCAGCTCTTTCAAAATAAATATACTGAACATTTACAACAAATGCCTCATGAATGCAAGCTCTCTCTTTATTATTTCAAGACCAATTGGATAAAAACTAAAATAAAGACATAACTCTGAAGCAGCTAAGTTACAAGTCCTTTTTCAGAAACAGGCATGACTTGGTGCCACAGCAAAATTTTTCACATCTGCAGTAAGCAATTTTTTTTTCTTTTAGCACCAAGCAGCCCACCATAAAAAGCAACCTCACAAAGCATGCGGTCATCTACTCTGTTGATTTTGTATGAAATAATTATTTGTGCTTGCAGGTCTCAGACCTTTCAAAAATTGGGTGAACATCAGGCGATTGAAGACATTAGTGGAAACCAAATCATTTCTAAACTACTTGAGAAAATATTATATGACTAAAAAGCAACAGAATGTTGTGCATTAGTATTTCTGAGGAATGAGGAGCTAAGGTCAGTGCTTTAATTTGCCTTAAAACAACTAAAAAGGGACAACCAATCCTAAACAGCTCTATGGCCATGATACTGATAGAGGCCGATGTGTGCATGCCACTGAAAGGCACAGTTGGACCAATCTGATAAATGGCATCATCAGAGCAGAACAGCAACTTTTCACTGGACTAATTGCAAAGGGTGAGCAATGAGCCATCATTTCTCTTGTCATGAGCACAGAAAGCAGTCACCAAGGCAAAAGGGAGGACACAGGAAAGAAGATACAGGAACTCACATAAACCTAAAAGACAGAAAACACACATTAAACCAAGTTTTGAGCATTCTGAGTGACCATTTTCCAACTGTAATACTGCTATACATTGATGTAACACCATACATCTTAGGAACCACTGTAAAAATGGTACCATAATCACATCACAAACTTCTTACAAGATTTGTTTTAGAACTAACTTCACCTGCAAAGATCAGCCTACAATATCACCTTTGGTTAGACCATGCTTAAGGTCAGAGTGATACAGTCAGAACAATCTGCTGTCCACTCCATGAAAAATTACACTCTTACAAGATACCTAAATTTTCACTCAGAAATKAATTTCACAATTAGTCATCATAAACACACAGGTTTTTATAGGAAGATAATTAAGAATCAGTATGATTGTTTTTCATACTACTCTAACAGTGCCTGAAAAGTAGAATGAAATACTTACAGGAAAATTATCCCCAAGGTTATCCTGCCTTTGTATCCACGAGTTGCATTTGAACATTTGCAGATATGCCACCTCCATAGCCGCCCTTGGATTGCATCTGATTCTGAATTGAGCTGACCTGGGGATAGRAGGGAAAAGGGGGGTAGAGAAAAGAACAAAGGCAGTGAGCTGTARTATCTTCTTGCTTCTAATTTTATTTTTTGTATAGATTTAGTTTTCAATTGCTCCTTTATTACCAGTAAAGCTACATTACTTTTGCATGAGGACATGAGCAGGCATCCAAGGCTTGCTGAAATTTTAACTTCAGCATGGAGCTCAGCAGAAGAGATGAAAGAAGTGGTGCTGAGGCAAAATTTTTTCCTCTCTCTCAAAGAAAACTGGCTGATTCATGGTTTCACTGACTCACTTTATTAATCAAAAAATTTTTAAAAATCTCTTATTGGCATTGACTCCACCTGACAAACTAAAATTTATCTTGTTATATGGAAAAGTTGTCTGGCAAGTATGATGAACCATAAGTTTATCATTAAGTTAACACCATGATGTTAAAAGTTTAATAGCCAACCTGCAAATATCTGTATGGCTAATTCAGATCATTAAAATAGGGCTAAACTAGGATTTTCTAAATCAAAAAGGACCTTCTGGTTTCTGGAACATATTTGATTTAACTACTTATGTGACAACATACAGTGCTTCCCTTAATTGATACTGTYCCTTTAAATGGAAGGCATTAATTTTTTACACCACAGTCAATCTGAACTTCCCTGAACACAGCTGATTTGAAGGTATTTTTAGCCTGATGCCTATAAATAAATGGAGACACACCCTTTGTGCCCACTGTTTCATACCCCATGTTTCAAGACATGCACATCCTGCTATGACTTTCACTGCCTCTATTACCAAAGAGAAAATCAACCTATAGTTCTTTCCTGCTTGTGTTGCATGAGTCAAAATAATCATGTCCAAGTGCCTGCAGGAAGACAACTCGAATCTTMAAGGTTTGGCCCTTTTTTCTCTGCAACCCAGAGCATGCATAACAACTACACAAAGAGTGGAAAATAACATCCACTCAAGGCTATGCCTGCAGGGCACCACTTGCAATTATTTCATCTATGCTCTTCCTTCACAGAGACCTAAAAACATCACTGGAAAGCTGGATTAAAAAGCACAGGAGAAATACTTCCAAGCARTTTGCACGATACTCCCTGTCTACAAAGACAAAAGAAATAATTTTTTTTTTCCACAGCAAGCAAAACACATGCACATGTACTGAATACATCAGCAAACTCATTCTTCCATGCAGTTTTTCAAACCTATGTGAYAGAAGAGCCTGTTTTTTTATCTTTATCTTCAACAACACGGCATACTGTAAGGCTACGGAAGAGATTGTGTTTCCATGTATTTGAGCAGTGCAATGTAAAACCATTTTATACTACAGCCTTTTGCTAAAATAAGGGATACAGCCGCAGGAAAGCAATAATGCCATCTTATTTTTCTTCAGGGAAAAGTGTTAGAGSCAATTTTCTAGAGCATCTGACATCAAAGACTACAAACTTAGTAAAAAASTGTGTCGAAGTGTATGGGGATGTATTTAAGAACTGTCACATTTTACCAAGCTGCTCATCTTCTTCACCAAGTATCTTTTTGATGGCAATGGAGAAAAACGAAGATTGAATTTAGGTTTTTTCCTCAGAAAATAATTAATCTACGTGTAAATGTAGAGTGAATATAGGATGCTGTTAATTTTATCTGACTGAACTCTGACTCCAGTAAAAAAAGAACTACAAAACTCTCCAGGCCTTTGAGAGACACCTTTGAGCCTAWCAACTTGCTTAAAAGACTTGACAAGTCTGGAGAGCAGCAAATTAACGCAAATTGCAAGGTTAAAGTGTAAGTTTTTATGAGTATTTCCAAAAGTTAGACTGATTTCTCTGGTTCATGAGTCACACATGAGTTACTGGATAAGGAAATATCATGCTTAAATGCAGAGACTGCTTCCATTAAAACAGAGAATGCAACAAATGAAACTAGTCTGCATTAACACTTCAGTAGCTATTTTGTATATGAAAACTTTCGTAGGAGACATACAATGTTAAAATTGCTGAGCGAAGAAGGTCTAACATTTTTAGGCTTATTCAGGTGGCATTCTTTCTGAAGCACCCTGCTTTTGAGGCTGTTTGAGTAACAAGAACAAGCACTSTGAAATGCAGTTTTTGCTTTTTTCTTTCCCAAAGATGCCATTGCCTTTCTTTGATGATATGTAACAGCAAGGTTCTTCTCTCATGTTTAATTTAGATGGAACTGGATGATTTTAAAGATTTTTGGAAAGGGAAGAGGACTGTTCCCATTAAGGATCATGCAAGCTGTTGTGCTGCTTATGTATCTCATTAAATTTCCTTCTTTCCTTTTCTTTCCCTCCCTTTCAGARTTAGGAAACAGCACAGACAGACCTTGAGAAAGAAAATAATGGGAAACTACATGAAATGCATGAAATCAAAGACTGAACTGAAGAATATGAAGCAGCAGAAGAAAGAGGTTTCACCATGGACTGTGAAAGTAACACAGGGAATAAAGGGATGGGAATGAACAAGAAACAGTGCATACAGGGCTCCTGCTGTTTAAGTACACCTCTAACAAAGGAGCAAGGCACTCTACAGAGAAGGCAAACAAAAAAGCAAAATATTTCAGAAACATTCTGTATAGTCAGAAAACTATTCAATCAGAATTGTAAGGACGCATAACAAAGAATAATGCTGATGAAAGGCAGACAGAAAGTGAATAAGGAACCAAATTTAAATGGGAAAACAGTAATTAAATTGCAGGTATTCACTTAGCTGTTCAGAAAAAGAAGGCACAAAGAGTTCCTGAAGGAATATAATGTCCATACTATAAAGGAAATTATGGAGCAAAAGAACATGTGAAAGTTAATGCTGCAATCTTGGAA
This sequence comes from Alauda arvensis, assembly GCA_902810485.1. Classification (NCBI taxonomy): domain Eukaryota; kingdom Metazoa; phylum Chordata; class Aves; order Passeriformes; family Alaudidae; genus Alauda; species Alauda arvensis. The sequence goes on along the minus strand of CADDXX010000008.1, from coordinate 4,271,706 downwards.
TTTACACTGAGAATGAGTGAATGTGGAGACCACCACAGAGAGGCAGAAAATATGYAGTGTGAGAAAGTAGAGATTTGAGATTCTGAAGTAGGGGGAGTGTGAACAATTATTTTTTGCATACAGATRCTTTCCATCTGGGATCAGAAAAATCTCTCTGGTCACTGATGCAGCACATGATGCAAATGGAAATTAAAAAAAAAAATTAAAAAAGAGAGAAAACTACTTACAAGCATTCAAAATGAAAAAGTTTATGCAGAGAGACAGTAATGATTACCTATTATCTGGAGATAAACTGAGTGTTATGCAAACCAAAGGTGAGGGCGAACAGGAAGAAAGTGAAAAAATAAAGCTTCAGGCCATCTACACAAACCTTAAATAAAGCAGCTCAGCTGTGAGAATGAGGAAGGTTCCCTCAGGAGAAACAACAAATATTGAAAAAGCAAAAGCCATGCTTAAAAAAAGCAATCAAACAAGCTYCTCACATTATTATCAGTTTATTATTTCAAGTTATACTGGCTTTAAATGTTCATGTAATATGTCACATTAAATAGGAATTGGTTTTAACTAAATTTTATCACATGGAATATGTGTTTGGCCATTTAACTTTCTTACAGAGGTTTTACTAGAAATAATTTCCAGTCCACTGTGTTGTTTCTGGGAAAATGTACTGCATTTTTTGATGCTGAATTTTCCAGCTTTTTGCCCTTCCTCATTACATGCTGAGTTACAAAAATTTTTGTTGGATCTCAGTAAGACCAACTTAAACTAGTTGAAACTACAAATTACCTCCCCTGCCTACACTAAAACTGTCTTTCTATTCTGATACCTCTGACAGAGATTYTTCCTCTTTATCAACAAGTGTTTGTAATCTCCAAATATGTTTTCCTTTAAGAACGATTAATAAAGAAGTATTTTTCATCTACATATAGCCATTTTCTGTAATTCATATTATTGACCTTAGAAACAGATTGACATTTCACAGAAATCTGAAGCTGTACGAGAGACATTTATTTCTGTAAGCTCATTTTCATTATCTATCTTCACTTCTGTTTTTTCAGAGAGCTAAAAATAYTTGCTGTGCCTATCTTCTGCAGGAAGCCACAAGATCTTACCTGTGACACTGCTTGCTCTGGAAACAATTCACACTGCAAACYGGGCCACAGAATACAGGAAAAGCTCAGCAAGAACACCCAAACATAATTTGTGTGCACCATAAACTGAGGTGAGTTTTACATGAACTATATTTAAAACAGTTTGAGACACTGAAGGTAAGAAATCTAGTCAACTCTAAGACACTTGGATTTTTCTACATAATATCTGAGTATATTGTCAAGTATACATCTATTTTGGTTCATACATATAATCAGAGTGAATTTTTAGTTTGAAAAGTATCCTATATCATTTACACTGCATCTAAAATGCACTATCAACAAATATAGGAATTAAAAAAATTATATTCCATATTTTTGAATGCAAGTGTTTAGGACTTGGAATTAAAATGCCACCAGGCCATTCTTAAGTTTCATACAGATTTTTTCTTATATYTGAAAGACTCATTGCTTCAGCTACTACATAAAAATACAGTGCTCCTGTATTCTGTCTAATATGAAATGATGTTCATCCACTCATGCTTACTGAATTCATTCCACTGAATAGGTCTCCAGATCCTACATGAGCTGTGTGAACGAAGTTTGTCGGCTCCCCAATCATGCTTCGATCAATCCGCCGTCGTCTTTTCTGGAAAGGAAGGTAAAGAAAAACATCTGAGATTCACTGAAAAGGCAAAACCAGTATGTGTCATAAATGTAGAAGTTAACCATCTATAGGAAGGATATTGCATACACTGTAAGATATTCCAACGCGGTCAAAAAACAAAGACCAAATTCTGAGGTTAACCCACACACTAGTATTACTGTCCGTTTGACTTGGATGTGTACCAGACAAGCACAGATACAACTCCTGACGTTTAGGCCAACAGAACCTTTGTAAATAACCTTACTAAATTCCACATTCATTAACTGGTATTTGCAATGTTTCATACAGTAACTTCYGCCTATATTTGTATTCAAATCATCAGATCAAATTTGCGTCATTCAAAACAAGAATTAAGGATCAAAGCATGTTAGGATAGTCTATGAAGTCACTAACTAATGGACTTTCTTATTCACATGCCCTGATGTCACTACTTGTAATACATTTCGTGGCAATGTGCAGAGCAGTGCCTYGAGTTTGATCAGGGTTAGTCACAGCCATATCTTTACTGAACTCTGATCCCATAGACTCAAGATAACTTCTAGTCTGCGTGATTCTCAGCTGTGAGTCGAAGGGGTGCAGTGCAGTAGTAAGGCAAACTGCCAGCTCAGGAACTCCTCTGATTCCCRTACTGAGCAACAGAAGGCAAGAATTGCTTAGCCTCTGCTTCCCAATGTTCAGAGTCACAGCTTCATTTTTTAGTRATCTAATAACACTCAAATAAAAAAAATAAGAGGCAGTAAAAAATTTCCCTAATTAAAACTGCTTTGGTTGCCTGCCTCCAGCTAAGTGTGGCATCTGAAGGAGAAAAACAAGAAAACCCTATCCTCATTTCTTAGGCCAGAGCCAGGAGCTTACACAGAGCAATTCATGCAGTGTGTTGTCATCATAAGCCCATACTCTCAAAAATTTAGGGAAAAAAAAAAAGTCATGAAAAAGAGTTCAAATATCTGTTTAAGGTATATTGTACAAAACAGAATTTAACAGCAAAAACATTACTCGAGCTCAAGTGAAACCTTCTCATTACATTAAAGTTCACTCAGTCTTGTTTTTAATGATCTCCATTTYTAATTGGCTATGAGACTGTAAGACCACATACACTCAAGGCAGGAAGGTACATGCCTCAGCTGGGCTAGCTATGATTTCAATAGCTACAGATGAAATCTTTATGAATCAGAGCCCACAGCTATGAGAATACATCATAGGGTTTAGCCAGCAAGTACAAAACACATTTAATCCTGTCCTGCACCTTTTCCCTTTCACAAAAACCAGATTTCAGTACCTTCTTGCATGCTATAAAAAGCTGGGTTGAGGAAGAACACATACAATTCTGTAGAAACAGGTAAATACAATGATCCAATCTATGCTGAAATTACTAGTGAATTCTATAATTCCAAAGAACTTACAAAATCAATCAAACATCCAAGCCCTAAAAAAGTTGTATTTACACAATCCCATACTGTAATATGCTGTGATGTTGACAAAGAAAGATGATCTGCACAGCTATATGATAATASACTGCTCTAATTAAAACACTTAAAATTGTTTCATGTTTGCAGCAGTTGCCCCTCTCCCTCTTTTAAAAAAATAGCAGCCAAATTTATGTATCTAAACCATACATCCACAATTTCTTCATTTCTTCAAAACCCTAATAGTTTTGATGCAGAGAAACTCAAACATTTTTGATTTTTCTTATCTTGTTGATGAGCTTTTATAACAATTTAACTTTTTTTTGTGCTAAGTAACTTATTTTACTCCTTAACTTGTTGCTAAGATCACTGGCATGCAAGTAACAAAGTGCTGGATCTTGTGAATGACTGTAAATGATTCTCCACTAATCACCAGCTAGTCAACCAGTAACCACTAGCTAAACTGCACTGCCACCAAACCAAGTCTCTTATCTTAAGTGAGGCTCTTTATCAGAGGCCATCAGCCTGCCACCCCCTGACATGTGCCCACTGATGTGAGCTCCATGAAGCTCTGGAACAGTATTTAAATGCATTGCCACAAAACAGTTCACGGCGAAAGCAAATGAAAAATTTATTTACTTTTTTTTTTTTTTAGGAGTACCCAGCTTGCATTTCCATTACTGTTTTGGAGCCTGAGAATGCTTTTGAAGCAACTTCACCAGTTCTCACATACCATGATTCAATTTTAATTTCATACTAACCCTGAGTGCAAAAATTAGACTTTTTTTTAGATGCAGCTGAACTGGAAGACTGATGCTCTCCTATTGCTAGCAGACATTGAAGCCAATGAACCAGGTGAGCCAGGCCTGAGTAGATCACAAGACATYTAATGAACATCACAACTCCCCAGCAGCAACTGTTCTGCTGTGCTACACAGCTGATCCTTCCAGAATGGGCTGCTCCTGTAAGTCATGGTCTCAGCCAGAACCAAAATGACCAATGAGAATGAGTACAGGGACATGGGGAGCAGTGTAACAAAAAAAAAATCACCTCTTTACGAGGAATGTAACACGAGAGAAAACAGTAGGATAGCCTGGAAAGGTTATAAAGCTTTTACAGAGGACACTATAAATATTAGCTTTGCCAGGATTTAGTTTCGAAGTTGTATTTTCTGAGGTCTTGAATCTGTAAGAATACATGCATAACAATGTTTTATACACAGCAGAAATTAACACAAGATTGATTTTTTTCAGTAAATTGAATTTGAAAGAAGCTGAGAAGCAGCACATTCACCTCCTACTTAGGAAGAAACTAAACATAGTTATGCTCATTTCCYTCTACCATCTGCAGCTTTCCAAGCTCTCCCCCTGTGCAGCACACAAGCCTTCTTGGGTGACTGATTTTTTGTGGTGAAGTACTGATTTTGTGTTCTGGGAGTTAAAAATACTGTGCTTAGGAAGTGGCCCCTGTCTTCTCCAGGGCCAGAGAAGCTGTGGCTGATTAGCTGAGATAATCACCAGGMCTTTCAGGAGGGGAAGACATATAATTTACTTTGTGTTAAAAGGAAATAAAAAATGCTGACAGGGCTCAGCAAAATTCAATCCCACTAGGCTTCACTCATACCTCAAACTGCTTGATATCATACCGTAAATAATTACCCTTAGAATACATTTACACACCACTAATCTAGTAGTAAGTAGCAAGGAWATGTGACTAAAGGTCACCTATAAAACAAATTAATGCTTATGACGATAGTGCAAAGAACTTCAACATACCCTGAGTACTCATACCATCTAAAGCTTTGTTTTCAAGATGTTTCTGACAAAACAAATAAATGCCCCAACCATGTCAGCCTAACTACAGTGAGTCCTGTGTCTGAGTTCCTTGTGGATTTTTTTCCTAGCAGGAGGGAAAYAGAAGTTCATGTTATGATTAGCTAACTTGACTGTTAACTTTCTTGGCAATTTAGGTCAATTTTCTAAAACATTCAGTATCAATGGACAAAACCAGTTTAAAATCTGTATTGAAGTATTTTTTCCCCTTTGCCTTGTGCCAAAGCTCTTCCCCTTTTACTAGGAGGGCAAAAGGCGACAAGGAACACAACAACGATGAGATAAGAGGAAAAGATGTGTAAAAGGACCCTGGAACTGGAACATAAAGTGCCACCATTTAATGGCTTTACTCAGTTTGTTCCCTTGACAAAAAACTGAAGAATCTGGATTGTGAAGTACCTACCAGAAATCTTTACATCAAGAAAAGAAAAACTGATCTTGAAATTGAAGCCGAAGCAGGCTTGTGCATTGAATGTCTTGAGAGGAACTGAAGTAGTCTGAGGACCCACCTAAGAAGCCTTGCTTTGAACATGCACTAGATGCAATGGAACTGGATCACATTTCAGTTACCATAGAAATGAAGTAAAAATTGATCTTTTCTATTCTTAACCTGCAAGTGACGCTTTGCACCCACATGGTAGCATTTCCTTTGAAATACCAGATCAGAAACCAAAAAGCCTCCAATAGTTGCATCACATAAAATATTTTAACCCTGCAAGTTTCTTGAAACTTCAAACAATTTTAAACTTTTGCCTAAAAAGTTAAACTAATTATACCATATATTTAACCTGCCCTTCAGCAAAGCCACAAATGTTTAACTGAAATGCTGTTTTTCATAGTTCCAAAGACTACTTATTGCAAGAAATTCAAAACTGTAATTTGTTTCTTTAAACACACAAATTGCCACTGATGGGTCCAGAAATATGTAAAATTTCCTTTTTATTTCCCTGCATTTTTGGCTTTCAGGGAAGAAARTGATCTTTTTTCACTATCTCCAGCTTTTGTCCTGAGGTCAGGCTGTGCTTCTTTAGCTCAAACCCTTTCTTAGGTGATGGTAACACTTCTAAATAAGTCAAGCTCACTGCCTGTATGAAAGACACATTTTGGAATTTTTTCTCCTTTCTGCAGTTATGCACCCCTCTCTGCTCTTCATGAGAGGTCCTCTCAAAAAARTTAAGACATGCAGAGTAACATCAAGGTCTCAAACATATAAAAAAAAAGTAGGTGATATTGCWTATATCTTGGGAGGCTGACAATTATTTTTCTGCTACAAGTTGAAGTTGCAAGTGAAATCAAACTTTGTATGAAGTCTCATACAAAGATATTCCAAAGTCAAGTACCCTACATTTGCTGGGTATCAAAAGCAAAGGAATCTRTTAAGCTCCAGAAGAGCATGTTCTGCTAAYTCTACRCCACTTACTTTGAGATGGCTGCTACAAACATATCAGAAATCCAAGTCTAAGTGAAATCTGACACACAGCATTGCAACTCTACAACACAAAATTCTGCAYGGATTTTATCTGCAGCAACACACCCTCAAATGAAAGTGGCATTGCAGGTCCAGATGAGGAATGTGCACTAAAGCATAAARCAGTACATGGTGGAAACCGAAGAAATTCGAATAAATATATTATTGTGAACACAAAATCTCTGAAAACAATGCTTCTTTATTAAAATTCACATATATGGCACCTTTCTCCTATTACCCATTTAATGTATCCCGCTTTACAAAACAAGAAAAAGTGACAACTGTCTTTTCCACTTATAAATATTCCTTATCCAGCTGTATGGTGGCCTGGCTTTTTATATCTTAGGATCTCAGTAAACTGTAAGAAACCAGGCAGCAGAATACCTACTGTCCTCAATGTCTACATGAGCAATAGATYAGTGGCAGAGACAGGCTGCACCTTTGCACCTCACATTCAGAGTAACAAAATTTGGTATTTAAATTACAAGTAGTAATCCTTGTTTTAATCATTCTTCTCTAAAACTAACAAAGACACACTTATGTTTCTATTGAGGATAACTTTTTCTTTATTAATACTTGTTAATATCACTAAGCTATCACAAGGAAAGGATAACTTCTAGCATTTATCYGAATGTTTTGAGTGTTATTTTTAGTAACTGTTTTATACATATAGTTTTGTCTTATTTCATATGCAGTGAAAATATGTTGTACATACCATATTTGCGTATTAAATTATATTAATATATAATGAATTTAAAGACATTTTTTCCATCATTCCATATTCATCTGTGTCCCTAACGTTTAGGGTCCAGTACAATATATTAGAAATGAAGTAACATGCTGATCTGATCTATCTAGTCAGATTTTCTGCAATGTGTTTCCAAATATTGATCTAAATCAATATTAAGTGTTCCATATATAAAATGCCAAGTGATGCACCTTCCTTTTTTTGATCAAGATTGTCTTGTCTTTCATTTTAACTATCTGTAGAAGAGGAACTTTAGTTCAATTTGTCACAATTTCTCCTTATTCTTCAAAACACAATTATTTTTCATGACATATTATTTTGGCTTGATGCATAATGAAGAAAAACCAGAACTATRTACCATGCTTTGGCATCTCAACTGATACAGAGTAAAAATATCAGCTTCCAAGACTAATTTTCCAGTCTTGTATCAATTTCTTCTCTCATTTCAGACTACTAAAAATAAAATTGAAAGCAGTGCATATGGTGTAGATGAAGGTATTCATAACACTCCACATTTGAATGGGTTATGGCAGGAGCATCTTCAGTGGGCCCCATTCACCTGCCAGGCTTGCCTTCATGGAGTCAGCAATGCTTYCTGTTGGCTGGTAGGCTCAGCAACCTTGCCAAACCAAAAAAAAAAACCAGTTTTCTCCTTTCCTTACAAGAATACTGTCATAAAATAGGCTTATCTCTCTTGGCAAATGCTAACTAAAGAACATTTAATTCCTCTCCAAAGACTTATTCAAGATTTAATCAATTTACTAATTTAACTCCCTATACAGAAAATCTCCCTGGTGAGCACAGAACTATATAAAGAGTTCTTGCTATAAAGAGCTGCTTTGCAGAATGGTTTTCTGTGGTCTGAGAATCATACTTAACGTTTACTGCCTCCAGAAAGTTTTCTTTTTTAAAAACAGAAAAGATGACTGTGCATTCATAAACACTAGAAAGTTACACAGCATTTAATACTTGTCCCCACAACATGAGGGTCAGTTGTGACTTTTAGCTCAGGCATTACAATGGCACCAAATACAGTAAGAAACAACTCACTCTCTGAGGCTTCTTCACAAGCTTGACTTCTACGTAACAGTCTAGTACTTAGAACATAATGAAACATAGTACCTTTTAACCACATCATCTAAACCTTTGTAACACTAGGAGATCTAGTGCTAATACATCTTTCCGAACTAAAGCAATCTAAATCCCAWATTCTCCTAAAGCTAAATAAATCCCAGTAGAGCCACCACAACTACCGTTCTTGTGATATACAGGGCAAACGCAAAGAAGGAATATGCTCCTGGTTCTCCTTTGTAGCTACCTGCTGTATTTTGTTTTCACACTATATGGGTACACTACCAAGACACTGATAATATGGATATGATATGGATTTTTYTTTTTTAATTAAATAGGAACTATCAGACTATAGGGTCTCACATCTATTGTGTTTGATGTTTGAGGTTTGAAATAAACCTCAAACAGCAAGCCTGTTCTTTTGGGAACTTCTGATAGCACTTATTCTAGTGCTAATTTCAGGATTACCCAATGCAGAAAGCAAACTCTTAATCTACAAATTCACTCTGGGTTYCTTTCACCAATCAAGATAGGCATTTCCTATCTCTTCCCTGAGGACAAAGTGACATTTCAATGACAGAACTGTTGAAACAGAGCCATTTGCTAGCTTTGTATTCAAAAACTCAGCTGAAACTTCAAAAGCAGAGCATGCCAAAGATTAAAAAAAAATTCCAAGACAGAAATCTAAGGGAAGGATTTAATCAAAGTCAAGATTCTCAGCCTTTCAGGATGGAGGATTTGGATGGTTAGAGGAGAAACCTAAATCCTTCACTGTATATTCATTCTCTGTTCATACTTTTTGTATCTGGTCTGAAAAAATACCAKCAGCAAGATTCCCTCTGCTGTGGCACCCACCTGATCCTCCAGACGCTAACACACAGGAAGGGCTAGGTACTTGCTCAGAATAGGAAGCAGCAGATGACCCTGCAGAGGTAGTTTTCTGTCCTCCCACACACATGCTGTTCTACTTCCAAAATAGTCTCGTGCACAGAATGTCTGAATGTGTCTCAAGACAAGCTGTGGTCTGAGTGATSTGAGTGATGTGTTCCCAATATTGACCCATCAAAATTGCCTGAAAAGAGGCTGTAGTGTCTTCCATTCAAATTCCACATAAGGGGGCTGTAGGGACAAGGGTATCCCTTGCATTTCTTTTTTACATTGTGTGTTTAAGATAGATTTCTCCACAYTTTCCACCCTAATTAGGAACCTACAGATTCATGTTAAAAACAACAAAAAGCATTTATGCATGTAGAGCTGGAAAGCTAATACCCATCTCTACCAACTTGATCATTCAGTAGCAAACTAATACTGTGGAACCAATGGCTGGATATATAGGATCATCATAAAGTCAGTGTGATGTTTTTGAAGGAGAAAGGTTGCAAGATCCCTAAACATTTCCCTGAGTATTGTATTATACTCCTTTTTTCAGCTGTTTTAAATCTGTGAGGCTACACTGCAGAGTCTATCATTCGTACACAGTAATATTAAAATTCCAGTTAATACTAGCACATATTTAATATTTCAGTGTTTAATTCAATTTTTGAACCATAAAGTGACAATGACCATTTGAAATGTAGGAGCCCACATACTCTCTGAATAAGCAAGAGTAAGACCTACGAGTTTCAAATGCCTCATGTCAAAACATCTCTCACACAGAGATGCACAACTAAGGTAACATGCAAGATAGATTGAAATGCTAGACACTGCTTCCAAACCACTGAATTTCACTGACAGATTTATTCTAAAGCAGTAATATCTGATATCTAAGCCCAGTATAATGATCTGACCAATTCTGTGATCTCCATCAACTACAAGATACCAAAGCTGCTGCCCTCACTAAAAACCATTTTTCTCAGTCTACTACTTGGGCAGTTTTTATCAGACTGTTTAAAGAGTCCTGACAGATTAAAGGTCTTGCAAACTATGGCTTCATCAGAACAGAAGCAGGAGTAAACTGSCACAGGATTTCATGAAAGCTTTTAAGCAACAGAGGTGATTAACAGGTCTCCAGTACACTCAGCTTCATTAAGTTCATGATGCCTCATAATTTCTCTAGCTAAAGGAGTTWGGAAATTGAGACTAAGGACTGAAAAGAGCTAAGTTTTTTAATAATGTCAGCTGTTACAACTAGCATCTAGTAAGCTGATTATCAAGTGTACACTGGTTTTAGCTTTCACAGCAAAATCACTTGGCATGTACTGACTGACTCAAGCAGAAAAAAAATGTTGAAATCTGATTGTCTAAGCTCCTCAGCAAAACAACTAGCAGTTCCATTMATGTGTAGAAAAAAGCAAAATCGAGGGGAAAATAAAAGAATCTAAAATGTCAGCAGAGTTGACATCATTAAATCTTCCAGATTGATTTTAAATTTCAACGTCTCATCAAACTAATCTATTTCATAACTTTATACATCAAACTGGATTGTATATTATCTCAAACAGCTGCCTTTTTTTCAGCAAATTCTCTACCTTCTTCCATCTTCTGAAATAYAAGCTTTTTGATTTGTTTACACAATATTCCATTATATTATGACAATGTTAGTCATCATAGGACAAAACTGGCAATTGTAGCCTATGTTTTCTAAATAAACAGGAAAAAATTGCCAGATGAGGTCAAATGACTCTGAAAGACAATAGGTCTTTCAAGAAATGTGTTTAGCTCACACATCAAAGRGAACTTGTTCCATTCCAGATGCTTAAACCACCTTTAAGTTACATAGCAAATTCCAGTCTATTCCTTGGCATTAGCTAGAAAACACCGTCCTTCTCAAAATACACATTAGTAAAATTTTAACATTACATTTGCAACTTTCAACTTGGCTGTAATTTTGCCCACAAATTTACTTACCTTTCTAGTAATTTTATTTTTATTACTTTGGGTGGTTTAATGTCTCTTTAAARTAATTTTTTAAAAAGGCATTAAAAAACCCAGTAATCTAAAAGAATCATATTGGTTTCCTACTACAGTAACTATCCTGCTTTAATGTCTTTAGACTGTGAAGTACTTGGTAATCAATTAAAGGACAATTAAAGGACAGTAGAGCACGATGAAAGCAACAAATCACAGACTCAGAGAACAGTCTGGWTTGGAAGRGAGCTTAAAGACCATCCTCTGCCCCATGAAGTTCCAATCCCCCTCTCAACACCTTCCAC
>CADDXX010000008.1:4196994-4259795 GCA_902810485.1 Alauda arvensis | reverse complement strand
GTTGAGAAGCCTCAGCCCAAAGTTACAACACAGAAAACACTGATTAAACGTATAAATACAATGAGCAGTTATGTAGGTGGTCAAACACTGGACAAAACCCCAGTGAATTTGAATGCCCATCCAATGGTCCTGACACTGCTAAAGTCAAGTCTAGCTRGTTCTGCTTTGGGCAGCTGCATTGCACCAGATGGCATCCAGAGGTGTCTTGTCATCTAGAGTACTTTACAAGTCTCTAGCTTCAGATGATGATGAAGAGAAGGCTGCAACTGACTTTCCTGTATATTCTCCCCATTAACCAAAAATGATAATAACATAAAACAGCGGTTAAACAAATGATATAACGACTCACCACAGTACAAACTTTCATGAAACTTCTAATAGCTACTTATAAAAATCAAACCCCAAAGTTTTGGTAAGAACATGTCATGAACTGTATCATGTTGAGCTTTCYTTTTGTTCACTTACTGACCTTCCCCAACAAGAACACAGGAAATACCTGAAGGATCATCAGGCATGATGAGAACTGCAGTTCTCTAGAGGATGTTGCCAGGATTACAACATGTAGCCTCTCCTGCTCAAACCTCAGCCAAATGAATGTCTCTTTAYCCTCCAGATACAACACAAACAAAAGCTTTGCATGTGTTTAAGAACACTGAGTATTGAAACCGTTTTGTTAAAAAATTATCTTCCATGCTGTAATAAGACTTCAGAGCTAACTGACTAATTTAAAGAGGTCTGTTATGTCTTGTGTGTGCAGGTGTCTGAACACATTTGCATCTTGATGGAGACACATGTTGCATTAGGCACATTATATGCAAGCCTTCTGTATTCCCTTGTACACTCTGCATAATCTTCTACATCAGAACGATTTGCACATACCAAATTCCAGCACAGAAAAGTAGAAGAACAAAAATTACCTGAAATATTACTACCAAACAAGTAATAGCCACTGCCAGACACAGAATCCTCACATTCACCRTACAAAACCAATCCCTTAGTAAGTCTAACACTTTCTCTGGACCAACTAAAGCATACACTGCACTGAAAGTAGCACCCCTAAAGGCACTGCCATATGTTCTCACAAGCCTGCCCATTGTGATTCACCTTTAACTATGATGATAAATCAGGGCCCAAGTGGTATTTTCAGGAAATCTCTTTATGCAACTCATTGTAATTCCCTTGCTGGGAGTCAATGGATTTCCTCGAGTTATGGCACTGTTTATTTTTTAGCAGTAGGATGAGTAGAAGATCTAGTACTTTTACTGCAGCCAAAACCAAAGCCACAATATTTAATAGCAATAGCCTAGGGAATCAACAAACATACACATAGTGAATTCATGAGGTTTTGAACACCTCTGTGAGCACCATCTTTGAAACTTGGCATTACTTTGCCCAGATAGCAGCAGCTTCTTGTAGGTATACATATGCAACAATATACCTAAGTATTTTCCTGATTTTCTAGTGATGTACTGAACTACTTACTTCTCAGTGAAGTTTTATCACAATGAACTTGCTCTAAATGGATATACTAACTTTCTTTTTTTTGTTTGTTTGTTTGTTTACAAATCCCTTTCTAAGGGAAGTAATCCCACTATATCTTCGTGTGTCTCAGCCTATGAGACACAATTCTGACAGCTGACCTTCCTGGAGATCTGCCCATTGGCATTTCCTTTGTCACCTGAGTGACCTCAGCATTGTCTCGGGGTTGCCCCTGCTGCTCCAAAGGCACACTGATCCACCTACATCCCCAGCAGGAGTGCTGCCACATGGCCCYGGGCAGCCTGATTTGCAGTAGGGGAGAAGAATTCGTAATCACAAATTTCCTTCAGTGGCCATCTCATTTCTTGCTCCTGTGAGGACTTCTGCAAAGGTCCCTAATTTGATTGTCAGTCTGTTCATCCAGTTCATTTTAGGCAAATCACTTTGTAAAAAATGTATCCCAAAATACATTATAATGTGACAGTCTTGTGCTTGAAATACATTAATTATAATGCTTGTGCTTGAGACATCAAAGAAAAACCTACACAAGGGAAGCAGGAACAGCCTCCCATGTTCTTCCCATACTATGAAAAATAGTTCCACATTTGAAAGGTGCTCTCACTAGTGGATGTAGAAATGGTGACACTACACACAAAGTTACAAAAAGACAATACCACAAGTAGCCAAGACAATTTAGCAAGGGATAGCCCAGCACGTATTTCAGAGATGTTTACACCTCAAGCCCACACACAGCAAGGCTAGAAGCCTCTCTGGAAAAGTAGTCCACCAGTAAGTCTCATGGAATGTTCAAATCAGCAGCTGTGCTYAGACCTGAATTAGCTTTCCTCTCAGTGTTTGACATATTCAGAATAGTATCTGACACAGAGCAGCAACACAAAAGCCTATGCCTGAYGTGTGACAAACATCCCAAACGACAGAAGGGAAGTTGTTCAGGAACTAATTAACAAGTTCCAACAGAAGCACGGCAGCAAAGGACAAGGAACACGGTGTGCCATTGAAAATCTGTAGGTTCAAAAGTCAGACTATAAAGACAAAAGGCCATTGTGCAGGAAAACGAATCAAGCACTGTAAGCCTACATATTTTATCACAACAAGAAACATAAAAAGGAAGCCCTTTCAAGAMGTGTCCTGCTTTCCYTGGAAAAACAAAAGGAATCTCTACTGCCTTGTCCAGTGTCCCATCAAAAGGAAAACCCAAGTTCCAAACATGTACAGACCCTTTTGTGTAGTCTTGCTGAGGCATGCCATAATTCCACAGGTGTTGAGTGTAAACAATCAATACTATTTCAATTTCATCAAGTAGGTAAGTAGCCTATATTCCGAATTTATTTGTCCCATTCTACTCCTCTGAATTCAGTGTTGTTGAAAAGGAGAGTAGCAGAAATAACTTCTCACTCTTCCACTTTCTCTTGCACTACAGAAATTTTGTAAAGTCAAGTACATTCCCTTGTCATAATTTACTGCTAGACTCACAAGTCGTATCAACAACATCACACCATCCTTTCTAGAGGTAGTGTTGGCTGCTCATACTATTCAGGAGAACTTTCCTACTTACTAGTCCATTTCTGTGGCAAGCCTATCCTTCCTTATCTTGCACRTCTTCTGCACCAAGTTATCCATGATAAATTTATTCCTGCAAAAGTAGGTTTTTTATTATTGTCTATGTCTCCTACTGGCGTAATTTTTGATACCATTACATACAATTCCTTCAGTCTAATACTGGCAATTCTGAAGCTGGATTCACTGTAGAAATCCAGGAAATATAGAGTGTGGTTTTCTCAGTGTGTCAGATCTAGTGATCTTGCCASACCTGTGATCTTTGGTTATAAAATCAAATATTGCAGCTTCTTATGACAGAAAGAATGGGAAAGCATGGTTCCTTCACATCTGAACAGGAAGCTTTGGCATTGTAACACTGAGCACTATGAAGATATTTAAGATTCCTCCAGGTTCATGTGTTATGGGCAACTTCAGGGCAACTGCATTCCACTTCCATAAGTGCAGTCAGCCTCTACCAAAACCAAGATACATCCAACATTAGCTTTTGGSTACAGATTTACAGTGACTGGCAGTTAAAGTCAGAATGAAGAGTAGAAAGAACAATAAATATACAGAGCAAAACCTCTTTTCTGAAGAGCTGCAGGCTGGGAATTTCTAAACTGGCTGCATAATAGTAAGTGTAGATTATTTACAGTAAGTACYTTTCATTTCACTCTTCAGCAAATGGAATCATGTGATATCTAAAAAGACAGGACATAACTCCATCTTCCTAAAAACCAGAGCGATGAATGTGAAGGTAAACAGCAATTTTGGTAGGAAGATACGCGTTGTTCCTAAATTAAAGAAAAACACCAACAACTAAGCTAAAATATTAGCACCACCACTCTGTGTTTCATAACTTGAAACAGGTCAGGTACTAATACACAGGTTTTCAGTGGACTGTGGCACCTACGCCAATTCAAAAAAAAAAAAAAAAAGTTTTGAACCTCTGGCTTGGCAGCATGGCAAGTGCCAAACCTTGATCAAATCCAATTATTTTAAGAATTCCCTATGCCACACAGCCATCAGGCTGTACCACCCAGATCAAGGCACAGAATTTGCAAGAATTTAATTTTCTTCCCAGATTTCCTGCACAGTTTCTGTGCCTTAACCCTGCTTCACTATCTTTCCAGGTTTCCTCAAAGGTCTGTCACTATCCTGGAACAGAGGCATTAMAGCAGCCACCTACAACCGCTGTTTTGTACAGACATTGACAGATGGTAAAATTTTAGATTATGGAGAGATGTATACTACATCAAAACAATTTAGGACAAGAAGTGACTCTGGTTTTCTMTATAACATCATTACAGACAATTTTAAACATAATTTCTTAAGCTTTGAAGTTCATTTTAATGCATACTGAAAATGCAAATACATTTTGAGTATAACTTATKAATCCAGTATTTGTCAAAACTCAAGGGAAAACATTCTCCACTAAGAACACCAAAAAGGTGTTTATCTTCCAAATCAAAGCTAAAAAAAATTTWAARAAATATAAATYAGGGTTCAGTATTCTCCTGACATTCAACACACCCCTCTTAGCGATTACTAAATAAAAATATTGAGAAATTAAAACCTTTTTGCACTTCCCAATTGTTTCCCATCAGGGTTTACTGTCAGACCACTCTTCTGTGTTCAGAAATTATGTAATTATAGTTCATATTATTTTTAAGAAACTAAACCACATGAACTTGCATAAAACCACAATACAAAACTTAGATGTGRCTGTTTATCTGAAATAATAATAAAAGCACAAACCATCCCACAGTCAGTGCATCCTACAGCATTTCTTGYCTTAAGCATTATAAAAATAAGTGTCTGCTATGTTTGGTCATAAAAAATAATTTGTCAGTAATGCTCACCCCTGCAATGCCTGCAGAGCCAACATTGTTAAGAACCTAAACTGAATTCTATTCCTTCTTAGGCATGACCAAATTACTTACTAAATTCCAGTGAGCTGAAGCAGACGGATTGTTCAGGGAAAGCTTACAGTACCAGTGTGGGAAAAGATTCAGCCTGACTCTCTGAACACAGAAGGAGCTGGTAGAGRTGGCAACTGGAAGTTCAAAAGTAATTCCTTGTGAGAAACAACCACTTATGTACATTTCAGTGATCAACAAAGAACTCTAGGGTAAAATAGGTTTTCCAGCTGTCTCAGATCATCCTTCAAATGGAAAGCTTTGCTGGTCCTTTTAGACAAAAGTTACAAACACACCAGTACTAAATAAAACCTCACTCCCTTTATAATTTTTCTTTCCTTTGACTGGGGAATAATGTGAGCTGACTAACTCTGGAACACTGAATTATGTACACTGTTATGTAATGTAAGGTACTGTAGGGTACCTGGCCACTTCTCCTGTCATCAAGTGCAAGTTCTTCTGTTTTCTCTGACTAAACAGAGTGAACATTATTTACACTCATGTCTAGTTTAGAGGCACTAAGAAACAGACAAAGATAATGCAAAACATGATTTTGGTGACAGGAAACATGCTACTAGTATACAAGGAAAATATTTTCACTGTCTCAGGGGATGATCAAGACACCCTCACATTTGTAAGATGTTACAGCATGTTTTGCATCACCTATGTCATATGAATATTGGTCCATTCAGAAACCCTTCTTGTTTTATAATCTATTTAGATACAAAAAAGCTACTTACAATGAACATCTAGGAAGTAAAAAAAGAAAAAAAACCAACCAAAAACATGTAATCCAGAATTATCATCATCCATTTTAAAATCTAGCTAGGATAAATTTTTGCCTTAACACCCAAGATGAATTGCCTTCAAAGAAAATCATGATGCTTATACACACGTCCCATGGAAACTATTATTGAGCATCCAAGAGTATCTTGGCAGTCATCAGGATCCCAGGGAAGCACCAAGGAAAATACTCTGGCACTTGGGTTTTGCTGYAATTCAGCAGATTATCCCAAAACACACAAAAAGGAAACACAAAACCCCACCAACTAATCAACAACAACAAGTAAACCCCAACAACAGAAACAAACAAAAAAACCACCACCACCACCACAACCCCAGCCAAAATCTGGCCCCCAAAAAAAAAAAAATCAACTAAACACCAAAATCCAATCCACGATTCAACAAGTATTTAAGTATTTTCACAAATCAGAAAAAAGTCTTTGCTATGCAGAAGAACCTGTAAACTGAAGTTTACAGCCTTCAGAAATCACAGCATTCAGCTCTTTAACCACTGACTCAGCTAACACACACGTGTCTTCGTGCCTCAGTCAGTTTTTTTGTCAGGATTTAATCTAGGTGTGTATGTATGAAAAGGTGTAAACTTCCTCTTCATTGTCTTCTCTGCACAGGAACATTAATCTCCTTTAATAAAGGAAATGTTGGCTTTTTATTCTTGAATTTAAAAGAGCAACTGAATCTCAGTGATGTGAGATGCATGGCATGTTTTGTTTCTGTAGGGGTAGGACCATGCAGATTGTTTCCAGTTTTCCAACAGTCAGTTTAATCCATGCTTTCACCATGACCACATCTTTTAAAGGTTTTAAAATAGTTTTCAAAAGCAATGATTAAGTAGCTCACACACAAATCTTGTTTCTTTACTCCCTGAAGTACACACATTGCAGCTTCTTTCCTTCCTCTCCCAAGTTTTCCTTTCTTTGCATTATGAACCCAAGTCATTTAGTTTTCAAAGTTTAGTTCTGATGATAAAAAGAGAAAACATGCATTTGATACTCTTCTACAGAGAGTAAAAGGCCTGTAAGGTCTTTTGCCTGCTACTGTGTGGATYRGCATGCCTATTCTTGCGTTGGCATWAAGTTCAGCAATGCCAAGCTGCTGACACAAACACAAGTAATCCAGTACACTGCCTATGTGCACATGCATGTATGTGCATGTGTTTTTACATATCCTAGAAGATTTCTTTGGCATTGTGCCTGGCAGGGTTCATTCTGCCATTTTAACAGTAATCCATTATTTGACCAYCATCCAAGAGCCTAGGAATTAAATGGGGTTTTAGCAACTGCAGTTCAAAAAGCTGTGTTTAAAGTAATATTTGCTCCAAACAGAATTAAATAGGACATGTCCTACACAGATTTTACTCCAGAGTTTCAAAAAAAAAATCAATCTGCTTTTGTGGATTGTAAGTGGATTTTAGCTTGTAAGCCACCTACATTTAGAATATGTATTGTAAGAGTAATTTTCTTCCATAAGTAATGCATCTGTTGATACAGAGCTCCCATTCCCAGTCAAACATAGGCATATGCGGTTTCTTTAGGCAACTTAATTAAAAAGCATCAGCTTTTCAGTTCACAAAATAAAAAAGAGCACCCCAAAAGATAAGTTYTATGCAAATACACATAGTGAGGTGAAGATTAATAACTGCATTTTATGCAACTGTCTTTCTTAAAACTGATTGTGGTATCACTTCTAAAATTCTGCTGTACTCTCCAATTAACATCTACTCATAAATCCTTTTGGAAGTATTTCCCTCCATTTTATTCAAATTAGATGAATTTCTCACTATGTCATCCTGTATTTTTTTTTCTTTCCTCACTTAAGGTCACGGGTTCTAAAGCCACTGATGGACCACTATGCAGCTCTCCAAATAACCTGCCTGACATCTTCCAGCTGTAAAGTAAGAATTGCAATGYTGAACCTTCAAATGACTCAAGTCTAAACTGCAAGAAAACAGAACTCAGCATCAGTGACAGAATTGGAGAGTTTCAGCAAGGAGAGACTTGAAACCTACTTGGAGCTGTCTGAGGCCAGAATAAAAGAATGCTAAATTCCCAGAGCATTTACCTACACTCAGTCATGACACACTGCCCATRGGAAATGTTTTTACTTTTTAAGTAAGTAGAATACTTTCAAAGTGTTGTGAAAGTACTTTGACAATTTCTTTTAGCAAACTTGAAGYACAAAGCTCTGTGTTACAACRYATCTTGCTCAGAGAGGTGGACRTAAATGAGAGGGAATGCAGACACTGATAAGCAACAAGCAATAACTATTTCTTCCTATGCAACCTGATGGGATGAGCTCTGTTAYATCTGGTCCAGAGATGGAAAACTCYAGCTRGCTGAACAGTAGAGCATKAAATGCCACCCTATGTCAGCWAAGAAAGGYTGGTCCGGGCAAACTTWAAAAGACAAATCACAATTTGGTCTCAATTAATTTTTCTATCTCTGGAGATAAGGCAGACACMTAACAACTTGAAACCATCTTGTGCAGATTACATAAATTGTAATGCAGTCCTGYCAAAGATAAGGCAAAACTAAAACAGTCTGATTTGAGAGCATCCTAGTACCAAAACTTACGAAGCAGGTAGTCCTTCACAATATCCTACCAAGCAGAACATCAAGGTTGGTTACGTTCACCCTGGAAAACTTGTACCACAAGCCAGAGAAAAGCAATTACTAAGACCCTATTCATGCTAAAGACAACGTATTATAAACCCAGACTATTTTCTAAGCCTGATCATGCTGATTACAACTGCAGTAAGAGAGGTAATGTAGTTCAAATAGTTTTAAAAAATTCCACGTGAGTCTCATTCCTTTTGATGTCAAGTGACTTTAGGAGCATGACATATTAACAAATTGCTCAGTGTTACACATTTATTTGAGAGAGTAAACACAAAGAGAGACAGTATCTTTCCTTGGCTTCAGTTAACTACAGCTCTCTTGAGGATACCTCCAAGCAACTAAAAAAACTCTCTAAAATTATCTGACACACAAAAAATACCCAGTGGGTATTTAGAGAGTCATCACYTCCCTGAATCTGCATCCAAGTGCAGTTGACAGCTTCAGCTTTTCTGCCCTGCSTCCACTCTTCTATTCTCCTCACTCTGGAGAATATCCTCCTGTGGCAGGATATTAACCCAGAATTACAGAAGTCAGCATTTTAGAGTGATCAGCTAAGCCACTTCGGAGACAAAGGCAAGAAAATAATTGCAAGTGATTACCTATTAAAGTCTGTGCCTTAATGGATATCTTATAAATTCAGGATCTTTGAGAACAGTGAAAAATAGCATTACTGTAAGTAAATGGGAATTTTGGTATCATGCATATCTCATGCATAAGTAAGTGTCATGAGAGGAACTGCAGAACCAGAGGTTTAAGGAACAGTCTGAAAAAGGAAAACTTTCAGCACTGTGAAATGCTAACGTTGGGAATTGAAAATGTAAGTGTAGGCAAAGATCTTTAAAACAGCAATTTAAAAATACATATTTTTGAGTTGCATATTGGTCTTAAGAATTATCACCAACAGAATATCTGAGATCCATTCCAGAAAAGTTACAATAAAAACTGAGTAAGATATCAGCAAAGGAAGCTTCCAGTCTCAATACTCCCTTTCATATCAAAAGCAGTTAAAGCCAAAAGGCTGAGCATTTAGCTTCAGGGCAACCACTGACTTCTCCATTCACTAACACAAAGCATACTTCCAAACAGTGTCAGTGAAAGTGAACATCTCTCAGGCTATGTCCAGACTACTCCTGCYTCTAGCTGTTGGCAAGCAGAAATGCCCCTAAATCTTCATGCTTCCCCATCTCCCCTGCTTCCCTGACACAAAAAGCAGAATAGGATAAAACAGCTGAACTGACAAACATTAGAACTAAGGCACACCAAAAATACCAAGTCTTTATAGCTTCAAGTTCCATTAGAAAAGTTACAAAAAATTGCATTGGAAATGCTTCAGCAGTCTCCAAGGGTGTTTGCAAAACTATCAACTTTCACTAGGCAGCATAACCTAGTTCCTGTGGAAGCTCCTTTTGTCAGTGACTCATACCAGGGTTTTGCTCTTGAAAATGTCTTTTCACTGAAAATTTTGGATATTTAAGAGAAACAAGATACAAGAAAKTCAAGGGCTCTAGCACTGGTGTCCAATTGACAAAAAGCACAATCTACTTCCTGCCCATGTTTAAGTGGAATGCCTGGGTTCTGTGGAGCCTGCAGATATTAAAAGCATATTACATCCTTCTTCAAATATGTTGATAATGGCAAGACATATTCTCMTCAACAGAAAGCTGGCATAATTCTTGTTTCCAACCTCCTCCAAAGAGCTATTTTCCATGTCATCAACTAGTATTATATTAAGTAGATAGCATCAATGCAGCTCATGAAGGGCTAAAAATTTCACAGCCATCATTAAAAAACGTAAAATATTCAGGTAATTTTCATTCAGGTATTTATATATAAACAGGAAATGCTTCCTTCGTTTTTTTGTAAACACTTTAATACTTGAACATCACAAAAARTATTTTAAGATGCTTGGTGGCTAATTTAAAGGTAAAAGAAGAACCTAGAGCAGCTCTATCAGGCTGCAAGCCATACAGGGAGATCAAATTTTATAAATAAAAGCCAAGCATTTTGCTGCTTATTTGATTCTGCTCCCTTTGATAAGGTGTTCCTCAAGCTACTTCTAACAACAGCACTGAATAGGAAAAATAAAGAATTTCAAGCATCTAAACTGGCAGTTCAAAACGTAACTCAGTAGGGTAACTCTGAAATCTGAGGGCTCTCTAAGGTTGCCATCTTTTACATGAGTCTTTCGTAAGCTTTACTGAATGCAGTAGACTGATTCAATTTAATGAAAAAGAGAGCCTGAGTTTCAGATATTTTAAGCYAGAAGCTGCACTTGCACAGAACTGTTGTACTGAACACGGAGCCTGATCCAGTACTTCTTCAAGAAGCAAGGTGGTATGTGTTGCCTGCTGCACGGGTGATCTATTCTGCAGGTGTAAGGCACAGTGAATGCTTAATTCTCCTTTTTAGGAGTTGCAGAAATTGCAGTGTTAGATCTAACCTCTGCTGCATCTATGACTCCGTCTCCAGAAAGGAAGCTAGGGCTGACAATATCCACCCATGAATAATTTCCTTCAGTAACCAGGGCTGAGAAGTCTTCTGAWGTATCCAGCATTCAGTTACACAGCAGTAGGTGCAGGGTTTTTCCTGCCTCTCTTTTAAGCCTGGCCTCCCCACTCTAAAYACCTACCTGTCGATCCTCTCTCATACATGAAAAGAGACACTAAAGAAACCACTTTCCAAACCACTTTAAACATTTATGGCATAGCATGCAACAAAACTCTAACAGCCCCTTGACAAAACACAAAATGGAAATCAACTAAACAAGAGACAAAAGCAACAARACATCAACAAATTAACTAGGGAAGGAAGCCTGAAGCCAGAATAAGAGAGCTGAGTTTATTCTTTTGTAGCAGAGCAGTAATTTTACTGCAAGGTCAAAGCAAACTGAAAAGCTCCACTGCACTGAGCCTTGGCCCAAATCAGGTGGGAGTGCACCAGATCATGACCAAAGGCTTCTCAGACCAAAAATTAACTTTACAAGTTAAAAATGGACAGACCAGGAAGAAAGCAGTATAGGAAAATAACAGATTCCTAGTGTAGGCGAAAAGCTTAGCCTAAGAAAGAAACCATGAATATTTTTCTTGCAGAAACCTGCAAGATTTCTAAACTTCTGTTATCAAGCAATGCATCTGGTAGKGGGAATTTGGCAGAGTTTAACGAAACAGCAGTGGATGAGATGATAGCACATCTGATCTTCCACTGGGAAATGCAAAATCAGCTTACAGAACCTATAAAAGAGATCAGTGGGAGGTGTAAGAAAACTGGTGCARTCACAGAAAGTGCTACATTTCCCAAAACAAAGGTCAAATCATAAGAAACTGAATTCAGGCTACTTAAACYGCCAAGAAAATCTGGACATAGTTATAAATAGATTAGTATCTCCTYGGTATCACGAAAACAGATATGAAAGCAGCTAGTTGTCTGAAGTCTTCACTGGGTAAAATATATTATGAATCCAAAAAAAAAAAAACCCCAAAAACTTTAGAGGGTGATACAGGAACACCCTCCCTTGGCTTCTGTTCACATTCTACTGTGGTGAGAATCTCAGACTATTAAGAAGCCACTATCAGGAACATGCTTTCTTCAGCTGCATCCCTAATTAGTCCAGTTGTTTTGAATACCTGCTTTCTTCATTATATCACTCTACTTCAGAGAAGCTTCCAGCATGTGCCTTCACTAGTACTGCCATTTTGGGTACACCAAGAGCAATATTTAGCAACCAAAGTAACATTTAGGAGAGACAGCAGAACTCTGCCTTCTAAGACAGCTATTTTATTTCACAGCAGCAGGGTGCAATCCAGTTAACACTGACAAAAGACTAAAAGCTGTGCCAAGATACATTTCACTAAAAGATGATGGTAATACTTGAACACTGTCTTTGATTTAAGGAACCTCAAAGGACACTAGTATATAACTGCAACATTGCTACTGTTCTGCTCTGGGGTATGCTTATAGAGAAGTAATGCCAGTGAAATTCACAAAGTAATGTGTTCTTATTGTTCTTCTGTAAAACCGACTAAAAGGACTCGTGCATGTACAGTTCTCATGTTAAGTGCACTACAGCTGAAAAGAATAGAGATGCTGTATTTGACCATTTCAAATATAGTATGCTAGAATTTTGCCAGCAGAAASCATGGACAATTCTGGCATCCTGGATTTCAAGAGAGAAGGAAACTCCTGAGCTCAATGGATGCTAAAAATACCACAGAAACATGCAACTATTAAGACTTTCTTTTTATTTCCCCCTCTGGCAAAGAGGGTTAACATTTWTGTCACTATCCATGACATTAAAGGAACCTCAGATATCAGCATCCTCCAAAGATAATGAGAAAAAAATAATTTCAGAGAATGCCAGAAGGAGGGGCAGAATGGAAGCAGGTTACTACTGCTTGTGGGGACAKGCAAGTTCCCTCCTAAGCTGCCTCACCTTCCCAAGTGCCCCTACACAACAGGCATGAGGCCCTGGAATGGGATGGACAGACAACTGATGAYGTGGAAAAGGTTTCCACCTGATCCTCCTTTCCCAGCTGAACAGTGACAGGACCCGACAGAACAAATCAAGATGTGTCAGGGAAAGCGTGGACTGGATACAGGTGAAGATTCTTAACCAGAGGGTGRCTGGGCACTGGAACAGGCTCCCCAGGTAAGTGGTCACAGCACCAGCYCTGAAAGAGTTCAAGAAGCATTTGGACAATGCTCCTGAGCACACAGAGTGAATCTGGGGACTGTCCTGCACAGGGCCAGGAGTTGGACTCCATGATCGTTTTGGGTCACTTCAACTCAGGATATTCTATAATAAATGTAAGTTTAAAAACAGAGGAACATTTTAAACATTGATCAGAACAAGTAGCAAATTAACTTTCTGCTTTCAAGGTCCATTTTGAGAGGTTGTTGGTGTTGCTACAAGACTGCATTTATTATTCCTTCCACAGAAGAGGGCCATTCAGCATGTAAAGGCTTAACATGAAATGGCTGGGACACTGTTAGGCAGGCCATGGAAAAGTTGAGGTGCAGGAGTTCAAATGAAAGAAGGCACATGAAAGAAAAYAGATTGGGCAGATAAGACATTTCTCCTTAGAAACTGGACTCAACTGACAAGCTGAATGCACAGCAGGGGACAGACACATAACTTTTATCCAAGTTTGTATGTTTCATTTAGTTTATGATACAGCATTTTGGGACTAAAAMCTAGCATGTTTTTCAGCATGTAAGTCTCTCAAACATGCACTCATACACACCTGCAGAGACAGGGAAAACTGCTTCCTTATCACTTGTCTCTTTTATCAGTCTGCCTTAGACTTACAGTACATGCTTTGCTRTTTGTCAGAAATGAAAAACATTCCTGTACTTACTCAGAGGTGTAAGTGTCTGATTAAACACTCCACTTAGTGCAACCRAGCATGGCAGAACACAGCAAAATGAGATGAGTAACTGCAGGCAAAGGACAACTAAGTGCCTTTCATCAAGCATGCCAAGAAGGGCACACATCTCTTTTTTCCGAGAGGTATCCTGAAGAATTTTGGCACTTTGTAGCAAGCAAGTCTCCCACAACATTTGAAAGGCACATTTCAGAAACAAGGTTAGTGCTCAACTCCATGCTGTCAGTATCTTAAACAGAAGGGTGGTTTTAATTGTCAAGCCAGCACATACCACGATATCAGCACAAACACAGTGGGTTGCTTCCCTATCCTSCACYTTCMACATACAAYCTCCACCTGCCTCATGAGTCATTAYMCACAGAYTGYTGATTTCTTGGGCAGTAACTTAAACATATCACAGAACTCAAGTCAAGATTTTTTAAGGACTGAGCTTTGGGATTCTMAAAAACTAACAGAATGTGCCATTTCTTCTATCTGAAATATTTTGAGCCATCACATCTTATTCAAATATATGTTCAAAAACTGGGACAAATAACTTTGGCTCTGTATGGGTAYAGCTAGCATTTTAAAGGATTGCATGGTATTCAAGCAAGAGAGGAGGATCACAGTTTCCCATGCTGGTATCTCAGAGTTCATTTCCCACAACTCTGCTTGACTAAGATTGAAATAAAGTTGCACTCGTTAGTTTAAAATGTTAATGATCACACTTTATAATTAGTCTGGGATTCAGGCTTTGTGCAATGACAATGCCTAATGTGAGGCCCTTTTTTCCAATCCTTTGGTTTCCCTAAAGCCAAATATYAGCAGCTGAGCATATTAATGTGAGGTTTCTTAATTCACTCTGGGTTTCTCTTGATTACTGTAATACTACCAGTAGTAACTGTTTTGTTTTGTTGTTTTTTGGTTTTTTTTAACATATTTGTAAAACTACTGTAGGACCACAGTCATTTTTATCTATTAATTTAGCTTGATCTGGATGTTACACCATACAATCTTTCTTACAATCTTTCCTGGTTAATTTCACCTTCATGCACACAGAATTTCTTCCAACAGCACTGGACTCAGAAACATACTCTAAAGGTACTTAAAAATATACTAAACCAAAGAATATTTCTGTATTTTCTGTTTTCCTAACATATGCTTTGAAATCTTCTTTTATYTAACTGTTTGCTATGAACTTTTTCACACAACAGCCATTAAAAAATTTATTAAATAAAAAGTATTTATAGTATGAGTGCACCCCTTCACTCTTCTAAGATTTAATCTAAAAACTAACGGAACAGTTAAAGATTAAAGCCTTTCTTAAATTAAGGTGGTGGAGGACTGAATTTCACTTTGGACTTTCTAAGTAATCATTTAATTGTACTGTCATTGTCCAACCACACCCAAAGGCAGGCCTTATGYCATACAGAAGTCAGGACATTTACACATCTCCACTAAAAAGTTATTTACTCTAGAATGAAAGTTCATATCCTCATCACACTTTTCCCTTCCCCTCCTTTTCACTTCCAACAAATACAGGCTCTTTCCAAAGACTTTGGATMGATATGATCTCAAGGACAGGAAAGTAACAGCAGTTTAGGACAGACTTTTTTTTATCCCCATCAAGGCAGGATATCAGTTAGTTGCAAAATTCTCACCAAGCTCGGCCATACAGCCCTAATTTTAAAAAAAGGTAACATAAGAAAACTAAAAATTGTGAAAAATTTAGTTAATTGTATAAAAACAAAGCAGTGTCAATATTCATACTTACAGGCTGAGGCTGTTCTGCAATACAGCAGTTGAAACACAACCAAAACTCACTCATTGTTTACAGTCTGAAGTGGGAACACGGATGAAAAGCAGGACTCAACCTTTTTAAGTCGGTCTGCAGGTARTAAGTTCTTTGAACACGTTTATTTTTAATGGCTCCAATGTGAAAATCTTTTCTGTTGAGCTCTTCTCCAAAGACACGTCAGTCCCAGGACAAAGAACTTGAAGGCAAAAATTATTTTAGAGTCTTCTTCCAGAAGGTTGATCCCAGCACCAGAGAAATATTACGTATGCTTCTTTGGTCCCTAGCGTTACGTGAACCTGAAAACAGAAGCACATTAATTAAAAAGAGATAATATAAAGRCTCTCAAGTTCCAGGCCAGCCACACACACCACTGAGTTTTTGGTAATTGCCTGAATCACAGACTGAAGAGACATTAGCCAACAAGTTATATGCTTTTTTTTCCTACAGCGACTACCAAAAATGGCATATACCACAAATCCATGTGAGATCTACATTCCAGCTTTGGTTAGATGAAGTGGTATCAAGAACTGGTGTCCAATCYTTTGGCAGTCATCTCAGTTTGTTTCTAACTTTCAAATGTCACTTCAGAAAGTGGTAATTGCCCATACTCCCCTTTACGCTTCTTAGGGAATCACACCTCTTAACACATCATATTTCTCAATGGAAAAGCTACCCAGTCCATTCACAGTGTGAGATTTAAAAGGAATTTAACCTCAAACCTGTTACACAATTGTCAGTCAAAGGTATGCTCTCCTAAAATGTCAAGGAAACAAATACATTTCTGTACATGGAAAACTTGCAAAATGGCTGGACCTGGTCAACACAATGTATTTTCCTTCCACCCTCTTTCTACCCTATGCTTCATTTACAGTTGTAATAAACAGGGTATTAGTTGTAGACCTTAAAACTGTTTCCTTAAACCTCCAGAACTCCTCAAGTGSAACAAATAAGGCTCCAGATTCCAACCATTCCTCTGCTCAAATAATGTTTGTTGGTAAACCTCCATTCTGGTTTCTTTCAGTACAAGTGCAATAAAAATTCCTGTGAGACTTCACTTATCTTGCTGTATATCATAAACTTAACTTGCAGAGACAGTGAGGCAATGAGTATTCAGAAGTTTTTACAGGCGTACTCCTTAATAAATGCTTTATATGACAGCATCTTTGCTCACACAGATGTTTGCAGAGATATTATTTCTATGCAATTCCTCACAGCACAAAGGGGTTTAGAGGCTCCATGCAATGCATGAAACAATATATATATATATATATATATATATGTACACACATTCTGTGTCAGAGCAGCTCCACCTTGCTATCGCCTTCATTAGCTCCCTATGTGCCAAGCACATGAACAAAGATGTCCCTCATTTACTTCATACATGCCAAGTCTGTGTGCCCATGAACAGCCAGGTACCTTCCAGGACTAATGTCTACAACACACACAAAAAGAATACAGCAGAACCTTTCCTATAGCCAAAGCCTTTGGAAGCTCTCACACTTCCTAGCTTTTAAGAGACTAACTGAAGCTCTTGGAGAAATAAAGGCATGCTGCAGTAACAACATCTAAACTATAAAACCCCAGCCAAAGTACTCGCTCCTCCTAGCTTTGAAAAGTCAACTGAGAGTGTCAAAATTAGGTCTATCTGCCTGTTTCTGGCATTCCTTGCTTAAAGATCAGAATAGAAAGGGGAGGAGATGCTTTGCTAGGTTATCCTATTGCTAAMACCATATAAAACAAAGCAATTTTATTTAACAGGATACCTTGAGGGCAAGAAAGAAACCTTAAAAAGCTAACAACCCCTGCTCTGACAAAAATACTTCTATASAACTTTTTGCTTGTCAGGCACTTAAAAAAAGSWCTTAGAACAGTGRTAAYGTGACATATTTTYRCTAYYTTAAAGATCACCATCTAAATCCCAYGAAYGAAGCAAGAAACTTCAATAAAACTTGGGATTCAAAAACCAGTAGTGTAAAATCCAAGAATGAAAATAAAATTCTCTAAGAAAGTTTCCACTCTGTAATTAGGTGGCTTCACACCACTTTTCTCAATTATTCTGGTGACTGAAATTTCATTAACTTTAAAYAGCAAAGATCACAAAGAAAGCCTTGACAGAAAAATACTCTGCTGTTCTCTGCAGGCTCAGAATTTGCATGCTACAAAATAATTTTCTAAATTTGATTCAGTATGGTACAAAATCAGAAGTAAAACACTCCTGTCAAGCATGGAACATTCGGCCATTCTAGTCCAGCTTGTCCAACTCTGTCTGTACAGCCTGTCTCCTTAAGACCTGGCTGATTTACTTCTAAGATATGTGTAAAGTTATTCTGAAACATAGCAATGTACCCCCAATGTCAGCTGTTCAGATTATGGGAAACTGAGGAATCAAATACTCCAAGTCAGCATTTTGAAGTTTGCTATATTGTAAGCTGCTGGAGCAAGAAATGGGTATTGTGCTTTTTGGGTATATGGCTTTTCTTGCTCTGCAAGTGCCCTAACATTCTGGTTTGTGACTTCTAAAATTACAATACTTGTTGCTGTCTTACAATCTCTTTTTGACTAAGTCCGGAACTGACATATCAAATTCTTGTTSTCATGGAGGGCTAACTTTGATCTGCCTGTTACACCCAAGTACAGAAGACACACAATGAAGGGCAGGGAGATTCCTGTCTCTGTGTTTGCTCACTGATAGCTAGCACACTCCTCCAGCTCACTGCAAGCACTGTGCTGAGCTTGCAGCCCTGGGAACAAACCTGAAGGGCTTGTGTGGACACCTGTGAGCCTGGAAAGCTCTTCCTGGTTACAGAATACCCAAGGGTGCAGAAGTYTTGCTCTACACTGCCACTCTCTGCATGCAGGACTTGTGACCTCCAGRACAGTCAAAACTGACCCCCTGCCTAAGATCTAAAGCTTTTGAATGACAAAGCCAAGGTAAAGATTGTAAATAATAATCTCTGATTACATGTCTATTCTTAAAAAGGCATTTTTTTAATTCTAGAGCCTGCGAAGTGCTACATTTGCCTTTAGTTTGGTSRTTCTGCAATCAGGAACACTTTTTCAATCSATCRACTTTAATTAAAACACACAATTGACATATCAGTATGTCTGCAGAAGTAGGTCTGGAGAAAACTGCCATTAACTGCACCTCTGAAAAGACAAACAAATGCTTAGCAGTATTTGTTAGTGCTCTGGAATTTCAGACACCTTTCCAGTCTGCTAAACAAGTGATCTTTGCAGGAATCAAGTTAATATAAATATCAGGTATAAATACGCACTATGCTGTGGAGAGTCAGTTARAATAAAACTACTTATTAATTATACAGCTTGAGAACAGCCTGCTCTTTTAAAAAAGGCATCTCTACAGTTCCTTTTAAGGGTGAACTTTCTATATCCTTTGACTTCATACAGTTCACTGTGGCTTTAAACAGGAAATACGGTAACAACGCTCTTTGACAATCACTTGAAGCAAATAAAACCACAGGAAGAGGAAAAAAAATTACAGGTGTTAGCATCTGAATTTAAYTAGGCTTGCTCCAAAGCTCTGACTACTATTTAAGGGGAACAGGGAAAAAAGGGGAAGGAAAAAAAACAACAAAAAAATGAAACATGAACAAAAATCATGCTATGTCATGACACAACATGATGTGCCATAATAAACAYATGCAGGCACAAAATCACAACCAAGCCCACTACTAGTATTTTACTCTCAAGTACTTCCTATAATAAAACTTYACAGTTATTCTTACATAGGAGATTCATCCCATGAAACACATGGGTATTTTGATTYGGGGTTTTTTTGCCTTAAAGGCTTTGAAAAGCTACCATTTTTTCAATCCTGCAAGCTGTAAGTAGAAGATTAACATTTCTGGGTGTATTTTTAAGACTTCTTTCAYGTTTTGCACTCTMAATTTTCATTGTAGTCACACTATTYCTTCTTGATGATGACTAAATAAAGTCATGTGGCAACCAGAAATGAGGACTAAGGCCTGCCCAAACCAAGAGAGGTTGTGCTCGTGCACACTTACAGCTGTAGGAACTGGAGGACACTCTCCAGCTCTCAAAGGAAGTGAGAGGTRTTTATTCATTTGCCAGCCTCAGTTTTTGAAATAAAACAATCTACAAGAAGCAAGACATTTCAAACAAAGGCAACTTACAGAGAAAGTTGCCTATATTCATTAATTTTGTATCAAAAACTTTATCTCATCAGGGCACTGAACTTAGAGAAGCACTCTTCCTCCATTCCCCACTACAAGAACAGACACTTCTGGGCACTTTCAAACTGATTTTATGCAGCAATTATGTTTTGCACTTTCAAATCCTGAGAAATTTGAGCTGCAAGTAACTCTTGCCACACAAAAGACAACATTCAGCATCAACTGAGCCTGATTAAGGCTAAAATCCTTTTTTCATTTCCTCATAATCTTCCCATATTGATTCTGCCTTAGTGCCTCCCAAGTGCCTTTGGGTTTAGTTTCAAAACATTTAACAATCTTCTTCAAAGTCTGAGTTAGACTTGTACATTTTTAAACCCTGAATGCRTATTCCTGACTCTGCAAAAAGGTTATTTTATTCATGTGAATAAGTTTTGCACATTATTACTGAAGTAGTAAGACAATAGGGCTTTGTTTGGGGATTATTGGTCAYCTGGAGTCAGTTCTTATTTTTTGCCCCCATTAATACTGAAATGGTTTTCATTAATATATTTCCTTAAGCAACTTACAAACAGGTTGTATTTCAAATCAAGCTCAACGCAAACCGATAGCCATAAACAATTACTATTATAAGAGCTATTTGCTTCTGAGTTAAAGGTTTGAAAGACTGAYGAAAGCAGGGGAATAGTATGAAGGTACTATTTACAGCTTACTTAAAGGAGACTGAGTGATTTTTTTTAACTGTTGTTGTTTCTAATTGCACAGAGTCTAGCTTTAGAAACAATCACATCTTTCAACACTCCTCCAGTTTTTGTGCTTCCAGTTCATAGGAAGCCATCACAAGCTCCCCTGCAACAAATGTACCCACCTGGAATAATATGTGGGAGGGCAGCAAAAGATACAGGAARGAAACCACGGCAAGTTTCTAAGGAAAAATACTAGGTTTTTCTTATCAGGTTGCTGATGGTATGAGAGGGAGCTGTAAAGAAGGGGACAGCACGAAAGTACACAACTCTCAAGGAAAGAACAGCTCCCCAAGTGTGACAGCAAACACATTTGCAAGAGCTAGCTGTGACCTTAAAGCAGAAAGCCTTTAAACAATTTTACTTCTTTTTCTTTTTCCTTACACTCCCATTGGCAACTGCCTGAGTTTTACTGTGYAGCCCTTCAGTTATATTTTTTTTATTTCACCTCGGGGATCCAGCCCTCGAAAGGTCCTTAMTATTTTGTGCACAGAACTAACAAACGAGGCAGTAACACCTAGTCACATTAGAACTCTTCTTGTTCAGTTCCATTTCAAAGCTTCCTCCTGTCTTTAATTAATAACTTTTGATATATATGGGTTCAATGCATCTTTCTGAAACAACCAATTCATAGCTCATACTATTCCCCGGCAACCTACATCTCTTGAAACCACAGCACTGAAAAACAAACAGTTCTGCACCATAAAAATAGAGAAAGACTAATAGAAAACTTATCATTTGAAATTTTTACTAAATAACAGGAAGGCAAATTAAAGACTTACTAAAAATATTCTGTCCTACTCAAGACACAGTCTAGGCATATTTTGCCCTACATCCAAAAACARTTAGTTAAGAACAAATGAGAAGCCTTTGAGAATTCACTCCTATGCTTTAGAAAATCTGATTTCATACTGACTTCTTATTTGCATTTAAAAATACTKTTAGACAAAGTTTTTATTGGTCAAAAACATTTTCTTCTTAAGCAGCAAGTCCTACAGAAAGAAAAACAATGCTTTTCTCAGTTGGCCTCCTTACTTCTAACAGGTAATATCAGCTAGGCAGGAAAAAAACACGGCAAAGTAATGGTTCAATCCAAACCATCAACAATGTACCATTTCTGTMAAGAATGAGAAAAAAGAAACCCCCACACAAACTAACCTTCCTCAAGAATGCCCAGTTATTACTTCTACAGTAATGATGGGGAATCCTCTAGATTGGCATCCAGGGAGACCATCATTTTAAAAACAGTGCAGCATTAGAGAAAATGGAATAGTCTATTCTCATTACATACTACATGGGAGACCATACAACATACTGAAGGGACCTTCACCTGTTTTTAGTATGACAACAGATAAAAAGCATTACTCACAGCATTTATAATGTTCTTTATTCCAYAGGAAGCTAACACACCAAAGCAATTTCCAAGGAAAATTTGGGACATGGAGTATGTGTGTACAAAAGAGAAGGGTCATTAAAAGTGCAAGAGTTCACAAAGGAAAACTCTTAAAAGTACAGTAAGTGTTTCACGTCAAAAAATACATCATTATGGCACACCACTACTGCAGATTTTAACCAGCCATTGTAAAACAGCACTGCAATGCAAGTCTGATGTTATAGCTAAAAACACTAATGGCACTTCAGTAAATTATTGCTGCCACTTCTGTTTTCCCAAATGCCTGGTGCGCAGTGCCAGTCAACACACAAAGGCATGGGATCTCTATTTCTYTATTCTAGTTTGAGCCAAGTATGAGCTAGGTGGCAACCTGAAAAAGGCTGACCCCCTGATCATCAAAATTTATATCACACCATTTATACATTTCAGCAAAGAAATCAGAGCTCATTGGCTACAAGTTACACAGGTCTCTTTAATTAGTATTACACCTTCTACTGGTTAAATKATTATTATGCTAAGTAGCCCACTTTCTTATTTTCTAAGTAGCCCACTGAGAAAGCTCAGACTTTCTCCTGAGTCAGTAGGCTTCTTTAGTTGGTGGGCTGTGAGTCAGTGGTCCCTGTCTCCCTCTGCCAGAATTACTCTTTACTCAGTTGGAGCTGGTCTCAGCACAGTTGCTGTGTTTGCTTTTTTAGTTTCTTCCTTATCATAGGGATTGTGCCAAAAGTCCTTGTGGCATATAAATTCTGCTTTGTTTTTGTCCACTATCAGCAGTACATCCTTCTCCCCAAGCTTTGTCAACCTCCTCCTGGGTCTGAGATCACAAAAGAATGTCAAAGCCTAAATCTTAACAAGGCAATTCTACTTACAAGTAATTTATCTAATACCTGGACATCACTTCTCAACTTCCCATTCAAGTATAAAACAACTACAAGACCAAATGCAGTAAGCAAAAGCAGTCTCATTTTGTGGGACCGGGTAAGTCAATTTCACTATGTTACCCCATGAAACTACCCAGGATTCATATGTGGCCATCTGAAAAGACAGATGAGTATCTCTGTTTAAGTCCTCCTTGGCACATGCCAACGCATGCTTCAAACAGGAGTGCATCAGCAGGATGTCTCTGCTTTAACTTTCAGTTCCACAGCTTGCATACAAAAACCAGAAATAAGATTTTGTTCAAAGTGTGACTGCTTATTTTTAATCTTCTATAATTTAAGGCCTTATTAGTGATACAGTATTTGTTCTCTAGCCCTGTTATAATTTCTCTATTATTAGCTTGTTTAGATGACTTGAAATCTGTGAATGCATCCACATGTAGGCACATGGGATATGGCTTTAAGAAACTTAAAAGTTAAGACAAATCACATTTTCAAAGATAGTCTGGGTCACTCTAGAGTGGAAGTGCAATTTAGGACTTCTGGAATACTCACAGAAGTTATAGGCAGAGGCCTGTGAGTTCATGCCGTCCATTTTTTTCAAGTGTACCGATTCCTAAGAAGCAATACAGTCTCTTTTTACTACCCAGTGTGCTGTACTTCCAGAACTCACTTAAATGACCACTCTGCAGCTTGCTACAGGTGACATCTCTCGCCTTCAACTTCTACCRCTGTTACTGTTTGCTCATGTGGAGACCACTCTCCAGAAGAACCACACRAACACAAGCCTAAATTAGGCCTTGACTGAAGTCGTATCAGCTTTTSCTGACTAGACACTTGAGAACAGTATATTAAACACTTGGTTTAGCTTACATGCAGTCCATCATCAGACAGAAAATGGTGCAGAAATACCACCCATGGTTGGCAGTTAAAGCAGGATGTAACTGGGGCATATGGCACAGTCAGAAAGCAAAGAAACTTCAGAACTTGTGAGCAGTGGCAAGTGCTAACTGGGCCTGTTTAGATTTTGCACTGAAGATAAGCATGGGGAGTGGCACCAGAACAATCACAAAGCAAATCTTATAAAGAATGCTCTAGTCAGAGACCTGCATTCATGTAAAAATCCTTTCCACAGCATTATGTGTAATTTCAGATCAGAGAAGAAGTGTGTGGAGAAGATGAAAATGGGTAAAATGGTTGGCTTTTTCCTCTTCTSCACCAACAGCCAGAGATCAGCCAGCACATTAATATGTAACACACAGCACAAAGTGATGCCTAGACAGGAGGGTGAGATTTCATCTTTTTCTAGCAGTGTACAGCAATAAGTGTTTTTTTTCCCCTGCCTCCAGACAYTTCTGAAGTCACTTAAGGGAAAGGAAAATCCAGACCTCCCTATAGCAACAAAGAAATCTGGTCCCATAATTTAAGTATGCCATAATGCACGTAAGAGTGTCCCAATTCTGTAACACTTAAACAAGTGCAAAGAAAACGATGAACAGCTCCTGAGAAGCACATACAGAGAGCTGCTATGCTTCCAGAGCATAGAAAATCCCTTTCAGCCACTGCTACACACAAGAAGCCTGCTAAATACTATGACTGCATCTGCGTGCACACGTCCATGCAAAGCCACATACACAACCTACAATTAGTAACAGCAGTAATTATAAAGTATTTCATTCCTATGGCTAAGGYTCTCATGCTATATCCAACAAGTATGAAAACCACCAATCAGAAAGCTAACAAGCTTTTACCTCTACAAACTTYAGACAGCCAGCCTGTACTAAGGAGAACAACTACAAACTGAGAAAAAAACTTTYTAGGGACACCTGGTTAAAAATAAAAAAAAATCATATATTAGAGTTGCAGTCAGTATGAAATAACGTTTTTCAGGTCAAGAGCCCATTTTGGTTTTTTTGCTGCAAGGACCACTCCTTTTTCAGAAGAGAATGAAATTTAAAAAGGGAGAAAAATCACAAAGTCTCCAGATTTTTTTAGACACACAGCTGCTCGCACTAAGACATTACACATGCACAGAGTTATAACTCATTGCTTGCAATAACACCAGCAGCTATACAGGGTTGCTTATCAYAGAAGAAATACTGTAATTCCTAAAATAGCTTCTTTTGTGACTATCTTCAAATTTAATCTCATTCAAATAATGCACATTAATAATGCACATTAATTAAAAGGAATTACTGCTCTTTTCTTCTCCATTTCCCAAACTGAAATTCACTGGAAAAGAATTCATTTATAGAATTTAATAGAATTTAATAGAAYTTAAYAGAAYTTAACAGAAYTTAAYAGAACTTAATAGAATTTAATARAACTTAAATWSAATTSWATTTAAGTATTTACTTTACTCTTTAAAATAAGTACTTGACCAGAGAGAGTTCTTGCTACTTACACTGATAAAAATGCTTACCTCCACAGAGTATGAAAAAAAGTAACTACAAACAAAATCTTGAAAATCCTCACTCACTTTCGTTTTGTGATAGATAGGTGCTTACTAATTTTTTGATTGAACATCAAGTTTGTTGTTTGACAAGCTCCTGATGGATGAACCCAATCTGAGTGAAGAGTGCTTTGAWTCAGACAAAGAAGGTCTGACTGAAGCCAGTCCTGCTGTGCAGAACTCTGCTAGGCTGCATCTTCACAGGAAGTAAGGAATCTAGGCCATGTCTTACCACGAGCTAACAGAATCAGTCTCTCCCTCAGCCTTATCTTCTCCAAGCTGAACAAGCCAGGTCACCTTAACCACTCTTCAGAAGTCTTGCCCTTCAGACCTACAATCATCTTGGTCAGCCTTCCCTCTCCAATAGCTTTATGTCCTTAAATTGTGACACCCAAAGCTGCCCCYAGCACTCAAGGTGAAGCWGCCCCAGCTCAGAGCAGACAATCCCCTCCYTTGCCTGTCTGGTGATGCTGTGCCTGATGCACCCCAGGACATGCATGGCTGGCCCTCCTGGCTGCCAGGGYACTGCTGGCTCACGTTCATGTTCCACTTGCCATAAATCCAAGCCCCAGATCTCTTTTCCAATTCTCCTTCTGGATGGCTGTTTTTCTCTCGCTCTCCAGTTCATATATTCAAGCAGCATTATTTTGGATCAGATGCAGAATCTGGCATTTGCTCATTTTACATTTCATATGGCTGGTGATTGCYCAGSTCTCCAGTCTATCCTGATCTCTCTGCAGGGCCTCTCCACCCCTAGGGAGTCCACAGCTCCTCCTAATTTAGGATCATTGGTAACGTTACTTTATGTAATGCAACTTACTCAATACCTGCATTCAGACCACTTTTAAAAACATTAAAGAGTGCTGTMCCTAAGATGAAGCCCCATGGAACCCCACAAGTGACAGGTCCCCAGTCTGATGTCACCCCATTCTGACAAAGAAGGTCTGCAACCCTTTGTGCCCAACCCATGAGCCAGCTGCTACCCCTTCATATGGTGTGTTTATCCAGCTGTGGGCTGGACATTTTGTCCAGAAGGATACYGTGAGACAGTGTCAAAAGCTTTACAGAAAATCCAAAAAGACTACATCAGCTGGCTTCACTTGGTCAACTGGGTAGGTTACTTGTAGAAGAAAATTAAGTTTGGCAAACAGATCTCTCCCCTCATGAACTCATGCTGGTTGTGACCAATGGCTGYGCAGTCCTTAAGATGTTTTTSAATAACTCCCATACMAAGTACTGAAGTGAGACTGACAGRCCTGTAGTTACCAGTCCTTCTCACCTTGAAAAYTGGGTTAAATCACTGCTTAGTTTGCATTCAATTACTGCTTAGTTGATTACCATTAATTTTCATTCAATCATTGATTAATAGTAATTTGATCACCATGTAATCACTAATAAAAGCCTTTTAGTTACTATTATAACCATGACTTCTCTTAGTTCACCTGCCACATGGCATTTTATACACTGGACAATATAAAAAACTTCACCAAATTAAGTTCAATTATAAGTTATTAAAATTTAGAAAATAAAAYAGGAAACCAGGTAGAGATGTCCAGTTTTAAGCCCAAAAGATACTATGCCATCTTTCCTACAGATGCAGAAAAATAACTAAGCACATATAGTCCGATTAAAATAAAAACACATGGTACACAAGTTTTCAACACTTCAATGCAATTTCATTGAAGATATCAGAATTATTGACCTAGTTCAGAAACAAAGTGCTATACAAAAAAGGGAGTTCAAAATGTTCCAGAAACATTTTAACAAAGCACATATTCTCAGAAGAACAGTTACTGCTGCTTTGCAATCTGAACCCAAAAGAAACTAGATGGCCTTCTCAGAAATGAGCTGCTATCTTGCCAAGGAACACTAACTTGTGTTCCCTGTGTACCCACAAAAAGGCCATTACTATTAAAAATGTCCATTTGGGAAACACCCTGTGGGTAATATCTCAGTGGCAGAGTATAACTCACCTGGAGCTCTACAGCCACTGTAGTAAAACGAGTGYAACCACTGCAAACCTTTAAACAGTTTGACTTTCACAGTGCTAAAGGGCTTACCTACATTGACAGGTATCCAGGGAAAGGAAAACCTAGGAAAAACGTGTCAAGACTACATGTAATTTTTCCTACAAGCTTTAAATTAGCTTGTTCATACCAGTAAATCTTAAACAGATTCATTTCAGCTCCCAAAACTGAAAGCTGCTGACAAAGCCATAAACAACTTGCAGTACTTGTTCACTAAATATGGAAGAAATCTTATGCATMTCAGTTCTTTGCTCTCACTGTAAGGAAGTAAACAAGTAATGTGAAAAGTGTACTATGACACCAAATAATCACAGGACGACA
Organism: Alauda arvensis; assembly: GCA_902810485.1. Taxonomy (NCBI): domain Eukaryota; kingdom Metazoa; phylum Chordata; class Aves; order Passeriformes; family Alaudidae; genus Alauda; species Alauda arvensis. Next base: position 4,232,295 of record CADDXX010000008.1, on the reverse strand, counting down.
CTATTTGAACGCCACAGTGAACTCCTAGTTATATKAACAACTTAGAAATTGTACTGTCATACAGCAGACAGAAAACACCAGCAAAATCCTCTTAAAAAACAGGCATAATCACAGATMGGATGTAATTTGATAGATGTAAATTCAGTCTGTCAACAATATACTAATAAGTTATAGATTTTCTCATGTCACAAACTGTCCTATCTTATCCAAAAGCCTACTAACTGAAATTGTTTAAATATTCTTGAAATATACTTCATAGCATTAAGAAAAGCTTTTTTTGCATTCTGAATTTTGGGAGGTTTTTTTAATAAAACCAAAAAATTAACCATGCCTCCATTTCTTAAACTGTGAAACCCACATTACTATGAAATAATTTGTGAAAAATATAGTCTATCAACTCAAGAACTCTCTGTGAGGCAAAGTATTTTCTGTAAGTTACATTAATAAGCATGAGAGGACTGAGATATTATACCTGGACACTTCCTGTTTTGTTCCTCAGAACACAGCCAGAGAAAATTTCCAGGATACATCTGGATTCAGCACATGAGTCCAGCACATCTTGCCTGCCCTCAAGAKAACAACCTTCTTGGTTGTGTCTATTTCACCATTAGCTTGAAAATTTTCTGTGAAACAGAAGCATTTGTTTGCTTAAGATCTGGGCTGAGTGACAGCAGGGGACAACAACCAGATCAGGTAAGATCAACAGGTAAGATCTGCAGCAGGTTCTTGGCCAAGGGTCCAGCCCCTGGGCATCCAGCTGGCTCCAGACTTCACCCCATGAGGCAAGCCCTGGGTCAGGGACTTCACACAKCTTTCCAACCCCCATGTACAGCCTCGTGGATGTTACGTACCTCTGCAAGTACCCTCAAGTGCAGGTAGCTGACGTTTATAAAAGCGCAAGGAGGAAATAGATGGAATTGTAGATTACTAAGGTTTTATTTTTCTCCCCACAAACAGAATCTGATTCACCTGAATTACATTTACTCATTCATTCTGACTACAGAAGTACATCAGCCAGCTRGCTTTGATGCACTCATGAATCTGCTGTTAGTTCTTTTTCTTAAAAATGGGGGGGGGGGTTTCTGCTCTTAAGCATATTTTGCACTAGAAACACCATTTCTATTATTTTTTCCCAATACATTCCAGATTAAGTTCCCATCACACAATAAAAATTGTATTAATTGGTGGCCTAMCATGACATTCGCAAAGGTGAGTCATGCCAGCTACTAAATCTCTTTTAAAGAGGATTTAAATAACATGATTATTTTTTTGTATCAATTGGACCATGAAGATAAACTGTTAACCTCATTGCTGGTGGAAGATGTTTTCTGTATGCTAAAACTCATCTCTCAACAAAGTTACCTGCTTCTCAATTAAGTGCAATTAGAAAAACTCTATATCCTGCTATCCAGTGTTCAGAAACCAATGTTGTGAATGCAGAGTCAAACACAATGCTTGTGCTATCTGGAGTCTTAATTAGACCCTAATTTCTTTGAACAAAAATTAACAAGGTGCCCGGCTCTTCTCATCAGGTTAATTTTCTTTTCTGATCAGAGAGTTCTATTCTGAATTAGTAAGTAGCTATCAMAACAACATAAAATGTTCCCAAATAATCCTAACCACACAAAAAAGCCCACAAAGAACCACATCACAATCCTCCCTGCCCCCAAATAAGGGTATTTAATTATTTAACTCAAGGCCAGACAGCATTTGCCACTTAATTCCTTTTAGCTTTCAGTTAGTCATGTTCCTACCCAGTAACTTCTGCTTTCACATGTCTGTTCTTAACACAATTCACATATTAGAGACCGATTTATTAACTAAGAAACCAGAAAACATTCTGGGAAGGGGGAAAAAAGAAGGCAATGAAGAACACACTGGATATGAGACTAGATCTGCCCGTGTGTGCCGTTACATACACTATTTCCCACAGAAGAGGCAGGTGTTTAGCTGCCTGAGGTGTGGTTTAATGCATAATCATTGCGCTACACTTCATACCCATCCCATGATGGAACCTCAGGCAAGTGTGGCTGTATGTAAGGGAGCTGACTTGCACAAGCAGAGCAGTGTTAGCTGCACCAGACAGAATTCTGGAGCAGACTACAGAAAGTGAGTCTGGACCAGCTGCTGCAACTCCCACAGACATGACCCAGACTGGCCAAGCCTTGGAGYGTGGCCCCACCCAAAATGCCTCCCTGCCCCTCACACATTCCTGTATTTCAACCCCTTCATGGCCATCTCTGTTGCCATGAGTTGACAGTTGGGCATCCAGAGCTAAATTTAACTTTGTTTTTAAGATGTGATAACTGCAAAGCAGAGTCACGCCATATGGCTTAGCTAACAATTAGTCAAACAAGTGGTTTTTCTCCTGAAAAATGCAGTGTACTGCTATCCAGCACRAAGAAGTCAGAGCTGCATCATGTCAAAACTAAAATAACTATTTCCATGTAATTGTAACAGCAGCAACAAAAACTAGGGACTTAAGAGATTTTGTGTTCAGCCTAAGTAAATGGTTTACAATAGCACTGTGCTCATAAATGGCTTCTGTTCTGAAAGACTGAGTTACTCGTCAATAGCTACTACACAGAACACATGAGCTCAGAGCACGTTGCAAAGTCAAACACTTTGTATGGCAGCTGTCTGCAAATTCTACAGAAAGACACTGTGGCTCCAGGGAAAACAGAGGTGCCTAAGCTGAGCACAGATGTGGATTTCTCTTTTAGTGATGCTAGCTAGAAAGTCCTCTGTTAATGGAGTATTTTTAATCACTGTGAACCATTAAGAGACCAGTACAGTGTTTTCACCAATAAATAAAAAAACTAAGTTAAATTACAAAGGTTAAACATGAGATCAAGGTATCTAGCTTATTTATCAAATATAGAAAATTTTTATTTGCATGGTCATGCTTTCAGATGATTTCTTTAATTAGAAAAATGATTATTATGTCCAAAACACAAAGGATACTGTTGATATAACTGGGTTATTACTTTCTAYGGCAGGTTTGCAGAACAGCACTTTTGTACTCTGACATTGAGACTCCAGGCCCCCCCTTACTACTCCAATACAGACTTAATCAATTAATCCATTAAATCAAGTTAAATGGTACAGGGGATAAACCAGAAAGCTATAACAAAAAAAAAAACAAAGAAAAAAACCAAAAAAAAAACCACCCAAAAACAATTTTTGGGGTTTTTTCCTCAATTGTACAACAGTCTCAGTAGGCAAGTAGTGGAAGTTTCAGCACATTWTTCCGTGGGGGGAGAAATGAAAAGGTTATTGATGCATGTTCAAAGGCTACAATTACAAAAAAAAATTGACTCAGTAACGATTCAAAGACTTGGCCAAAACTTYAAGAAATAGCACTAAGCAGGTAAGCAGCCTATAGTTTTTTCCCTGAAYTTCATATACTCCCAGCATTCTAACACAGGCATGATTCATCATCTCAGATCCAAATTATATCAGTGACTTCTTTGATATAATTTGTGATGTCAGTTTTGAGATAGGACTGTCACAGCAAAGGCTGGTAGTTACTGTAAAAAAACCATCATGTATATATATAAGGATCTTTGAGTATAATCAATTATCATGCATTCTAGTTCTARTATTTAACAGGAACTAGTTTAATTGCTAAAACCAAACAAACAAATAAACAGGAGGCCCACGGCAGGTASAGGCTTTAAGGAAGTCTCCTGACCACTTCCTCTTTACATGTGTGGGAAACTAAGATATGCAACAATTGTATTTTAAGACAGCCAAGGACATTCACAGTCAACTTTGTTCTAAGCACATACATTTCTACCATTTTAAGGATTTCAGCGCGTATCTCCTCACAGAGGTGGGGCACTGGAACTGCTCACAGATGCTAAAGACAGAGACCTTTCAAAAGGCTAAAAAATATCTACTAGTTATTGAAACAGTATGTTCATCTTTTGCAATTTTATGAACAGACATAACAAAAGTAAAATATGTTATCTTTTCTCAGAAAGCAACAGATATATTCCTCAGCAAAAGTTTTTCTGTATTCTGGTCACAGAACTCTGCAGTTCATGAATAATACACTTTGAAAACAACCCCACTGAATATGCACTGGTGATTACTTTAATCTGTGATGGATTTAAAAAGAACTCTACACATCTCTCTTGGTATCTGCTTTCATTGCATTCTAGCAATACAATTATAAAGACATATGCAGATAATTTCATGACAAAAATCACATTAATTTTAAAGGGAATCGTTCCAGTTATACAGTTTTACTGCTCAGAACAAACGAACGGTCCTCTGTGTGTCTGGCAGTAACATTTGTTGCTCCTCAACATAATTTTAAGAGAAGACCAAGTTTAATCCTCCTTTAAGTGGAAAAACTAACTGAAGTAAGGATATATAATATAAATATACTGCAGTGGCTGCTGCAGTGTCCACAGAAACTACTTCTCTACTAGAAAGGCAAAATTACAGTATCCACATGGCGAGTTAAGAGTACATACCTATCAAGTTTTATGTACTCTTAGTAGTGTCATTCCCCTTAAGTCAAACTTGTGTATTTAGAAAAGCCCTACATTATCCTCAGCTCTTTGACAGAACTCATTGTACTGGATACAGTGAGTTTGTTCTTTAGGTAACATTAATAAAACACATACACAGAGTCAAAACTCCTGTTGTTAAAGCTTACTTGCCAGCTACAGACCAAGCAAAACGTGAAAGATTTGCTGTCTTCCCTACAAATAGGCAGCAATACAGGACTGTAACTGTGCCAGATGACCCTTCATTTCTGTGTTTATTAACACAAGGGTTTGTACAAGTCACTATAATTTCGTATTCTATTTGAAAGGATTCTCATATGGCATAACAGTATTTTAAAATGCCTCATTTTTTTCTCAAGATGCAGACTTCATACTTATTGCATGAGATTACAAATAAGAGTCAAAAGCCTTGTAAGTGAGACAACCTGCACAAGAAAAACAGGTTAAAAAAACAAAACACAGTTTGGAAAGAAACCTTAGTTACTAATACTGACCTATCAAAGTTAGTATAAAAAAGCTAACARCATCCTGTTTTCTGATGGATATATTTGCTTGAACTGCATTTCTTCACATAATTGTTCTTTCCCAAGCATTATTAAGTTGAAAGTAYATTTTTAAAACAACAAATAAATATATATAGTTAAGTCATTGGTTGATTTGTGGCCCACTTATATGCTTGTACTGCTTTGTATTTACCCGAATGTTCAGTCTTCTTTTGTTTGTTTGGGGTTTTTGTTTTATTYTGTAAACTAGGAAGCAGAAAAMACCTCCCTGAAGTTTTAACCTTYATTGTGTAGATAAATRCCAGATTAAAGGTAGCCTGCTTTGAAATTTCTAGTTACAARTAGGAACAGTTATAAATGGACAGGTATGCTTTCCATCTGAAAAGGCCTCTGCAGCACCATTAATCAATACTCTACACAAAGAGACATTAAAGTAATAAYTGAAGATCCTGAACCTCTAGTCCATTTGTATTACTTGTATTGAAGAAAGTGAATGATGCAGTATCCATTAGTGCCCTTAGAAAGTTATTCTGACGATAAAGCAATCTAAGTCTGAAAAATATGCCCCTTCATTTCCAAGTTCACAAGCACTTTCTCATCCTGCCCCCCTTAACTTTTTCCCCCTTTTCCTCAAAGAACATTTTMTTTACCTCTTCACTTTTAAAAAGGCAAGATACAGGAAGAAATACAAATATACATCTGCAAAGTGTGCATGTTGGGGAACAAGTCCATCACTAGCCTTTTAATATTATTTTMATTATGAATGACATTCCAAGTAAAGAAACACAACACCACATTGTTTTCTTTTAAATTAACCAAGGCTTTGTAGTAATTTTCCCTATTTCAAAATTTACYTTGACATTTTTTCCATGGATGCATTCTGTATGTTTCAGGTTTTTTAAAAAAAGTACTAAATATTATGCTGTCTTGTCTATGTACCTAGCTTCTGCAGGATGATTGAACTGGTACAGCTCAAACCTCAAAGCAATAAAGATACTGGAGTGGCAGAGGATGCAGAACTTGGGAGAAGTGACCCCCAAACTTACTAGGTATATTCCTCAAGATACTTGCACTAGTATGCTGCTGTTAAGGCCGTAACTAACATTAGAATTGTGTCCAACTTTTATCTTTCTGCTACTATTTCAAACAAACAAAATAATTGCCCTCAAGGTGTGTCAAGCTACAAAATTCTCAGTCTGTAATGCTTTTCCTTTTGTGCTGTCTCTGTTCTTCCTGTTCTGCACTGTAAAGCAGGCATGTTAAATCCTGGGGACAACAGGGGTAAGAGCGAGAAGTTGGAAAACAAAATAGAAAGAACAAGCCAAGCAGCCCTTGCAAGCTGTGTTCACTTCTTTATGTCATGATGGTGAAAAACAGCCATTGAAAGAGAATAACTTCTTACTACGGAGTCCTTCTATACTTACGTTCTTACAACTTTTGTTAATACAGGAGCCTGCCTGTGCTTTTTGCTTCTGCTCCGTGTTGTCCAGGTCTCCACACTAGCCCAGCAGYGTCTTCAGATGTTTCTCTTACCCACTTCTTGCTTTCTCTTCCTTCTCAAGAATATCTGTATTTCTCTCCTCCATTGAACACACGTGGCAAGGAAAATGATCCACTAAGTATTAAATTCTGTACTGGTCAAAATAGTATCTACTTACAGCAGGTGTTATCAGCATGAAATAAAATCTTATTTCTGTAAGATGGCACAGCAATGAAGTTACATTCTTTTCCCTATTGTGGGCACTTCAGTTTGGCCATCATGTTACCTGGCAATATTTGCTTATCCACACTGAATGAACACTTTGAASTACAAAGACCTAGCTCTGGAGAATTTGTTTGGTAGGAAGGAAAGAGATGAAATGAAATTATTTGTAAGAAAACATTTGAAAACAGTATCAGCAACTGTGATACAGATCAGCGGCATACTGTATCCAAGCAATCTCTCTTGCATTATTTTAGTTAGTTACCTGCTTGCCAACAGGTAGGAAGGCAAATGAAATACACACACAACACATCTTCCTCTAGTTCCCAACCTTCTGACCTAAGCAGAAACCCTAAGTGAAGCCTTAAAAAATAAACAACGTTTTGACCATAGTATTTCTCCTGCCAAAACAATCACAAGGCATRGAGTACTTCTGCTGATAATTTGAAAAGTCCTGAATAACAAATGTGAAGTATAATACATACTTGTGCTGCCTCAATATGAAAAGAATGCTGCTTCCACACTGAGTAAGAATCTCAATAAACATAAGCATGAAGACTCAAGTGCTTCTCACATAATTCAAAACCATTTACCCACTTGAAACAGGGAAATACAAGTTCCTTTACTCAAGATTACAGATTTTTCAGACAGCCAACACAGCAGGCTGTTTTTTTGTACCATACATGACAAAGTTGTAAGGAACATGGCAGTTACAACTATTGCAGCTCTTTGTATCAGGAAGGACTACTAGCTTCCTTCAAGACCCAAACCAGCCACAAGGCTTAGCTCTTGATGGACTTCAGATTAGATGCTTGCAAGTTTAAGCCTGGAAAACAAATACTTTTCCAGAACCTTCTGCACTACTCTCACCATCTGGTATCTTATTCTACTCTTCTGACAGRTAAACTTAGTTAATCAGTTATTTCTCTTGGCAACTACTCAGTTTCTTTGACCACAAGGTAAATATATATTCAGAAGCACCATCCTGGCTCCAACTGTTATTATGGAGATACAASACATACCATAAGAATTTCCTAATATACAAATGTACTACTTTTACTAGTACTGCCATAGTCAGCACATGCTTCCTTTTCAAAACACAGATGTAGTCTCATTTAACACAGCAGAATTTGTCCCAKGCCCTTGTTGCAGCAATGCAGAGATAGGAACCACTGACTAGTACAACAACTTCATTTTCTCTTAAGAACTACTGTGGCAAATTACCACAAAACAGGCATTAGACAAGTTTTGAAAGGATAAAAATAGCCCAAACTAGCATACTGCCTTTTATAAAAGAGGTACAATGAGAGATTTGTTGACTTTGGGAGAAGATGCAGTATTTTCTTTCATTCTAYGGAGATGCTTTCCCCTATCTCCAGTTACCTTGAACTCCTAAGAAGCTTTGCASACACTTTTGAAAAAGACATTGTAGTATCTTTGAAATATACAACTGATATTTACAACTGGTAAGTATCTTCATATTGACATTCAMAAACTGCTSTTTGCTGTAGTGCTCTGTCTGCACACTACAGAACTACTGTGAAACTCCATTATCATGACAAGTTAAGCTGTAMAATTCAGTGGAAGCCTCTCCATCACAGAAAAAAAGAAAGGTGTTTCCTGCCTTCACACTTGTCTTAATTCTGTCTGATTTTGTTTGTTTGGAGCTATTTAGTAACATAATAGTACGTCATTTGTATAATTCTTTACAGTGGAAGATCTGTTGCTGAGTCATTAGAGTTTTGCTGGAGGGTACAATCGAATCTTCATGTGTAACTGACTTAAGTAAATAAAATCAAATCAAAGAAACAACTACTTTGACTAAAACTGCATGGTGACAATTCAATTTGCCATAAAAAGTTTCTCTGCTTTGAACAAGCTCCTATCTCCCCCAATGTCATATAACTGTTCGTTTTTTCTTCTCCGTGTGTGGGTGGGGTGGGAGACATTTTCCTTGTATCTGCTAACAAGGATTTGCTCTTTATATTTGGAAACAAAAATTCCAAAACTGCACACCAATTCCTTTGCCTGGGATAACAGTTTTTATCTGAAAGTTAAGATTAAGGTGTAAGAAGTATGCACTTAGATAAAAGTTGCTCTTGAACTTCTTCCTTCTCAAATAAAGGAAAAGGACTGCTAAAGATACTGTTAAACTTTCAATCTGTAGCTTTGATTTCACTAGCAACTTCTGAATTGAGCACAAGATATAATTACTAAATTTTTAACAAACCCTCTCCCATTTTTCCTACCCCTCACAAAAAAATACAGAGAATTCTACAATTTAAGTATTGAGGTGTCTCCAAATATTTTAACACATCACCTTTCCCTCTGCACTTTACAGCAAGTCAATAAATATATCTAGTAAAAGGAACATGTTCTSTAGCTTTCAGCTTCAGTGCTCAGGTTGAGAGGCAAAAAAAAGAAAAAGGGAAGCCAAGAAATTAGAAACTCATTCATTCTATCATCAAGCTTCWTTAAATCTTGCTTGAACAGTTTAACATGACCATAGCTTTTCACCCAGGTCCTGTGCAGGACAATAGTGCCTGTGTAGCACAGTCAGTGGAAGTGAATGTGGTCCTGGACTTGGAATTTCCTCAGGTCAGTATTTTGGCATGATCAGAAAACATCCAGGAATCACCACATCTGCTGCTCMACTTGCTCTGGGCTGTGACTTACAATCAGCTTGTAGGATAAATACCACAGACTGCATATAGGAGGTATGAAAGTGTAAGGGAGAACAAAGAAAGGTCTGTACATAACTTGTTAAAAGACGTCTACTGCATTTGTCAAAAGACTGGAAAACAGAACTAAAATAACCCAGATTTCCTCATTACAGTAACTAGATGAGCATCATGCAGTCAAGTGACAGCACCTTCACTGGCAAGGTGTGCTTGCTTCCTAAGCATATTTGWTTTTCCTTTTTTCTCTGGAGAAATAAGGAGTGATGGCTCACATGCCAGATTCAGCATGCGGGCCAGATATGGTTGTGGTCCTTTCACACAGAATAATCAGTCACTGCCCCAAAGCCCTCTTTGTCTGCCACTCACAGATCATTTGGTTTAAGGTATTCATTATTCAGTCTCTCCCTCAAACAAACGGCCCCTCTCTCCCAGACATGCAGCCCAAACTGTGGCTTGTGAATCCCTATCCACAGTTAGGTAATTAATGAAGCCTATCATATTCTCATCAGTAGRGTTATCCTCAACTCATTCATGGACTTTTCCATGGAAATAGATCAAACTGCTGCCCCTTAAAAATGAAATATTTAGAAAACATCTGTCACAATAAGCACAACCACTTTAGAAGCACCAATGCAAATAGCCCCTTGAATTAGTACACTTTAAAAAATAAATGTCTTCCTTAAACCATTGCATCTTTAARGATATAATGCACCTACATTACAAACATCAGCTCGAACTGACTTCTTTCATGCTCTTAAACTGTCTGCACTTTACCAAGCAACACTGAATTCTCCAGAAAACTATCAACGTTCTTAAAAGCAACAAAGACACTGGCAAGTCTTTAGTCGTTGATATATCTATGYACTAAAAGACACGTGGATATAATTCAGTCTAAGGGTCAAAATTAAAACACACACACAAAAAAATCCCTAGGAAGAATAACAGGCAGACGGGTTCATCTAAATACTGTGCTACCCATTCAATTTACTCATCCTTAACCCTCCAGCCATCCTGTGCTGGGAAGYTGCCCTCATTCTTTTCTCCAGGCCCTTGTTGCTAGGGCGGCAGCTGCACAGCTCGCTGCTGCTGAAGCACATGTCTCTAGAGGGGGACACAAAGGGTTTCATTATCTGCTCCTCCCAGCCGCCAGATAAGGGCACTCCCCCCTCTCCCCCCCMAGAAAGCAGGCAGGCAAGCCTTGCCAGACGTGACCACTGACATGAAGAGCTGCAGAAGGCACAGTGCCCTGGCTCAGATACCTGTCACCACCAGCTTGCTCCCCCTTCCAGGGCCGCACTGCAGAAGCTGCTCATTTAGGATCCAGCCTTGACTCACGACTTGGTGGGGAGCCCACACTGCAGGTCAACTTCAGAACTACTGAGATGAGACAGATGAGACCTGTRTCTTTAAAGCCAGAACAGTCTAATAAACCCAGTCTTCCAGAAAGAGCTCTGTTTGAGAGATGTGGCCTTCTGTGGGGCATACATATTGAAGACAGAAAATAGARAACGACTCCATGACCAAATCAGTATACTGTGCTGTATCTAAAGCACTGTTCACTGTTCATTCACACTGAACAACCTCGCCCAGGTTTAATTTACATTTTCATTGGCATTAACAGCTAGATTCATTCTGTACATTTGTGAAGAGAGGCTACAGGCAGTGTCTCCATTCAGAAAATGTAGCTAAATAAATAAAATCAGAAATATTTAAAAATGAATTATTTCTTGGACGGGTTTTGGTATCTTCTTGCTTGTAAATGCCAGAATATTGTCAGCAATTTCCTAAAACGAATTTGTTTAGCATTTTTGGTGTCAGAAGAAAGGAAACAATTAAAAGTAATTGCTTTCATTTTGGATTTCTCTTTCTCAGGGCAAAAATTCACTGCTGAAGAGCAGAAAATTATTAGGGAAGAGAAAGACATTAACTCTTCATGAGAACCCTRAGCACCTACACAYAATAATTCATAAAATATGTTTTTATGGCTATGTACAAGTAAGAAGTYTACAATGGAAACAGAATATTTATTTCATGTATATCTTTAATGAAGTGATTATCAGTTCTACATTAGTAGCAGATGCAGAGATTAAACAGCCTACAAAAGCATTCCCACATAGGGTCTCAGACTATCACACTGCAAAAAGTGGAAAGAAATCACAGTTTATCTAAGCTTTTATTAAAGGCCAGACTAGTTTGTCACTCAATGTCATCCAATCAGCAGTCCTGTACCTGAGGGTCTGTCTCTTAACAACAGTGGACAGTGAGGAAACATCTAGGATCTGTGCCAGCTCTGAGGAAACYAAGTCTCCAAAGAAGGCAATATGAATCCCATTGTTTCCTGCCTGTAAGATTACCAGAGCATGCTGGCAAGGCTGTGCACCTACTGCACTCCTGAACAGTCAGGGGATGATGACTTCCAGATACAGTCTGAAACCAAAAGGCTGGTACCTGTCCCATGATCTGACAACTGCGACCTCGAACTAAAAGGGCCATAGACAGAGGCATGCTTTTTTAACTTTGTGTTAACAAAGGAGAGCCCAGTCTAGCTGATGGTATCTGAGGAACAGGTTAGAGCTTCCCTCACGTGTTTCCCCTTGGCAGTCAYACCGGAGTCTTAGTGCCTCATGATTATTTCTTGAAGAGTGTAAAGAAAGCAGAGTTGAGCAAACTTAACTTCTTTCAATGAAATGAASTTCACATTTTAAAAAAGGCAGCACATTTACAATTAACTGTCTGAGTTCCGTGTAAAGCAACCCTGAAGAATACAACTGATGTTATTCAAGGATCCTGAGTGAAATACTTGTAGCACAACAAAAGGTTTATTTTTTTTTAACCTACAATTGTGGGCTTTCTTCCACCATGTGAATATATCATAAATATTTAAAGCAGGAACAAAGTAAGATCAAGAAACAGTACAGGTGTCATTGTTTACTTGTAATACAATGTATTTCAGCATTTGATTCCACCTGCTCTTTCATCTAGCCTTATCTCATATCTCTCTCTCCCCCTCCTGTTGCATAGCTGTGTAAYTGGGATTCACCAAGTAGTAGGAAGAACTTCCATTTCCATATTAAAGACATACATCAGCTGGAGTCTAAGAAAAAAACCAAAACCACCACATACAATACATGTATTTCACATTAGGCAGCCCACTAGAAAAATAAAGAGGGATGAAAGAGAAGCAGTAGAGTACGATACAGTGATGCTGAAGTAACTACAGTTCTTGAACATGCAAAGTAGTGAATAATAACTGACACCTGTCAAAAGAGAGTGAATCTTTTTTTCATGTCACTAGTATATCCATTATTGAACATCTGAAAATAACTAGCAGGTGTGTATATTTTTATATAGCTAGATAGATAGCTCAAGCATTTCAACTGCTATAGTGAGATGGGAGCAAACATCACTCTCAAAAAAAAAAAAAGAAAAGGTGATTTAACTTCCTTTGTAATATACTGAAATCCCAGACAGCTGCAAAATTAATACGGTGCTGGTAACACCAGTAATAACAGTCAGTGCATAGTCAGCTTTGACTAATACAATACTGGTATTTTGACGGAAAAAGGCACAGTGCTTAGGATTTTTGCAAAAATTCTCAAAACTATTCTGAAAACAATAGTCTAAAATACATTTTTTCACTTCTTTAGAAATATCCTATTTTACTGTATTATTGAAAATGTAGTTTGTCAAAAATTAAGTATTCTTTAAGAGTACCAATATTAATAGCACAACAATGAGATAGTGAAAAGTCTTTTAGAAGCACTTCTGAGAAGTYATTGCTCTTCATTTGTCAAGTGATGGACTTTCATTCCTTTCRTAGCTGCATGTTATTAGTAACTGTGTTATTAAACATACCCTCAGAACATCATAAGCTTCTGCACAACAAGCTGTTATTTCTGAATGTATGTGAATCTTGCTTCTAGAGAATTCTCAGCTATATGAAAAAAAAGGGAAACCAAAAAAAGGCAGTGAAACAAACAAAAAACCACTTCCACACTTGAGCTCAACTCGAATTACCAAATTAGCAATTGCTGCAGTGCTACTCTACTGTAAAGCTTCCGGCGAGTAAATGCTACGTGACTTCTTTAAACACATATAGAAATGAAAGTATATCAACCTCTAGAGACTGGAACAAACACATGTTTTTGTATCAGTTTGTTTTGGACATATAACAGAGATTTTTCTGCTACAAAAATTTACACTGGGGAATTAGATGTCTATCTACAAGGGGTTATTAGTCACAGCAAACCAACATATAGGACCAATATGTAGGTTAACRAAGAGTATCCTTGAGTCTCCAACACTACCTTAAAGATCCCTTTTAGCCCAAACCATTCTGTAATCTCTAACACATATCAGCTGCCCTGTAAATGGCACTACCGTCAGTATTTGCAGAGCTATCAACTTTTTCCTGGGCTTTAAAAACAGAAATAGTTACAGTCTTTCTCCTGTACCACCCACCACAAAGGACTTCATAATGTAATGATATCCATCAGCCTTCAAATTCTGGGTCAAACTAACGGAGTCACCACAGTGGTACCAACCACTACAGCTATTCTGAGACACAAGCAGCAGAAAGGAAGAAGCAGAAGGTAACAAGAAGGGTTAGTGCTATATTGACAGGAACAGGAAAAGGCTGGAGCTCTAATAGGGGAAAGAATTTAACAGAAGAAGCAAGGCAGAGCATGGCAGAGAGAAACTACACTTACGAAACAGGTCTGAAGTTTACATATATAAAATCAACAGGTGGGAAATTTGTTTGGTTTCTAAACAAAAAAAAATTAAGAMTGGAAAGTAAAAGCACAGCAGATAACTTACTACATTAAAAAGCTTTGCTGAAATGTACCTAAATATTCACAGGCAAAGACAGTTCCAGGAGATATGGAGAGCACAGAAAGAGGATACAGAAACATCTCACTGTATTTATGAGAGAGCACTTGCTGGCAAAATCTTTCTCTAGACTGGGTTATCTGAAAGTAAATAGAATTTTGACAGCAAGTCAAAATGTTTATCTTCCATAACAATTCTGTTAACAATAAGAAATTTCAGCAAACTTCCATGGATTTGTTTTCATTACAACAAATAAATCAAGTACTAACACCTATATAAAAACTAATCTGGGGATCTGCACAGTGGGGACCAGAGATTCAAGTCACTGTGTGGCTTTTCATTTACTYACTGAATCACAGTCCATCACAAGGCAGAAAACTTTCAATACAGCAGTCTCTCATGGCTTCTCAAGTTAGAGCCCTTATGTTAGGAGCATCTCAAAACGCAGATAGGAAGTTATGTTGCTAGATCGTCAGAAGTGCCAAGTTACCTAGCAGTTTCCACTCAATACCTGACAGATTTTTTGAGATGCAGGTGCTACTCAATTACAGATTTAGCTTGCTACTTTACAAATCAAACAACTCCACTGGCGCTCCTGCCTCCCAGCAATTAATTACAATGCTCCTCTGTGCCTCCCATCCCTCTTCTGCCCATGGTAGTTTATATTTTTATATATATGCATATATATATATTATAGCAAGTAACCATCACCTATGAAGAGCTCTTTAGGAGGAYGTATTTCACACTTCCTTCCTTACAACAGCAGAAGCATCTTTCCCACAATACTAGCACTAACTTGAACAGACTATTGTTAAAGAGGGAGCTAGGGTAGCCTTACTATTCTCATTTTTTTAATTCACTCATATTAACTACAAAGCAAACAAAAAGCCCACTTAAGCTTCTGAAACTCCCCACTATTTTCCTGCCTGAGACAATTCAGAAGCAGCATTTCTCTTCCACCTKTCAATGGGATTTAAAGTAGTTACAGCTTGAGGCCATCCACTCTTACAGATCTTCCAACTGTGCACCAAGAAGTGAATGTGCCCAGGATGTRTAAATGTGGTTCAGCCTCTGAACATGATTCATACTTAAGGCCCAACAYGACTGACAAAGTAACTGTTGACAAATATTTGAAATGAAGTCTAATAAACCAGCCCCAAATGGAAGGTCAGTCATGCATAACACAGTCAGAGAGAGGCAGCTCTATTATGCAASAGGAATAATGGAAATACTGGCCTACTTACCCTTCCTCCCCARTTTACTCACTAACAGAAAACATTCCTGGTAGGATTAATAACTGGGAATGAAGAAAGACCAGAAGGATTAAAGACTGATATACATTTCAATGCAGAGAAAGACTTGAAGACGTGTTTCTTTTGAATTGCTTTGGTCAAAAGAAGAAATCAGATTCCTGAAAAATCTACAGCTACTACTTCATATTAAAGGGGGCAGGAGCAGCAAGATACTGCTTCATTCGTTGTGCTTTAAAAAGAAAATTACATAACTCAGTAATGTCTYATGGTAAGCATAATATGATTTGAATGAAGCATATTCCAAGAAACTGGATCAGTGTCTCCTGGACGTAAGGCAYGACCCAAAAAGCCCAGCCAAACAATTCTGGACATGAGTAGACATGCAAACTAGGTCTCTGTGAAATGACAGAAAGGAAGCAGAAGTCTGTAAGATCTGCACATCCAAAGCAAAATGTTACTAGAATTTTCAAGACAGTGATTCTGAATCTGTGTGCCAAAGCTCTGAAGAAGMGCATTTGGAACACACCACTCTTTCAAGGGACACAGATTAGAGTGCTTTCCCTAATAAGAGAGCACACAGTAAGCTGCACATAATGTTAAGAACAAAGCTAGAGTATAATCTGTTCTATGTTCTTCGGTGTACTGTACCAACTGTTGGTCTGAAGGACAGACTGCAAGACTTTATTGTGTGGCAAAGATGAACTTGAAAATTAAAKTCTGCCATTAGTGCAAGTCTGTTCATTACTTGCCCTTTCTTTTTTTATACTAGATCATTCATATAGGAGAGAATAGGATCCTTTTCTTTCCTTTCAAGAAAATGGACAGCTGYGTGATTAGAAGCTCCACCCACAATTCAAGAACATTTAGATATATTAACGGAACTAACAAATCTCCCCTACTTGTGTTCACTTTCAGCCAGTTCTTAGATTTCACAGGGGCTTTTCTCTGTCTCTGAGCTACATAAGCTACTAGGTTTTAAGTATTTCAAGTAACTTCATGCTGCAAATAGGAGTCCTTTATTTCATACCTACAGCAATCTAATCTGACTGTGTAACACCGATGCAGCTTTAGTGAAKGGACAGCACTGCACATACAAATCTGATGTAGAGAAGACAAACAATAAGCACTAAACACAGCAAGGACTATGAACACTCAGCCCAGGCTCTCCCAGGAAACAGGATGCCAATGTTCAAGTACACCCAGAACATTTACCCTTGGCATTCTCTCTGCAGAGAGCACTTCATCCTGAACATTAAGTATTGAATGGACTTCAGTGCGTTTTCTGTGGAGATGTGATTATTCACATCTTATGCTTCTTGGGCTTTGTGCCACAACTACAAAATGGCAGAATTTTTTTCTGGTATAAAATCACATATTAAAAAAAATTTAGAATTGCAAAGTACAGTGTAAGAAGTCAGGAACAAAGTCTTATTTCCCACTGTACATAAGATTAGCCAATTTAAGGAATAGATTATAGCATACAATTTCCAGGAAGAAAAAAACAGTCTTGCACAAGAGAACAAACTACTCAATCTGCAATATAAAATGTATTCTTTAGCAAATTAGAAGTCTAATTATAAAACTCCAGAAATGAAAGATCTCTCAGGTGTGTATTCAGTATTTCAAATTACAGAAACTGGACATCATGCAGRTGTATTTCCCACCATAATTCCTTTGTATGTCTTGTGCTTTTCTACCCAATCACAGCACAAAGGGGGACACACCAATTTAAGTATATAATTTAAACATCAACCAATATTCCCTATCCTACTTTTTGTTTACTATTCTCTTAAAACAGACAGGTATAATGAAATTTTGTTTCCATGACTGCAATTCTCTTATTGACACTATGATTCCTAATTTTCCTCTGTTTTATGGCTTCCAATGCCACAAAGCTTCAGAGAATGTGTGCTTCATGTTCGATATATTGTGAAAAGTGAGAACAAAAGGACTGTGGACTTTCACATTAATATAGTTCAGCTGGATCACCTGTGYTCTATCTTGATATGCAAATAAAATGTTTCATGGATATAAACTAAATCATTTCAGAACACTTATGTGAGAAGCTGGATCAGTCACAAAATTCAGCTGCACCCCAGTGATCTGACCCAAGTTTAACAATGAAGGAAGTGGAGGACAGTCAGACAGATTCAGTTGGTGAAAACAGTCAGCAGTAATGAAATGTGTTGCACAAATGGGCACCTGAAATGGAATAACAGAAGGAAAGTTTTCTACTTGCGTGACTTCAGTTATTCTACAGGATTAATATGATGATACAAACTCAGAAGGTAAAGGTAGTGAAGMTGCACTGAAAAACAAAAGTCCTTCATGAGACAAAATGTTGAAATCCAACAGCTTACGCAAGTTGTTTTCCTTTGCCCTTTTAGTAAAAAACAGTAAATTAGATTTCAGTTACATAAATCAACTAAAATTTCTCTTTATAGCATTGCTCCAAATTAATGGATCAGTAATTAAACTGAAAATTAGAATCTTAGAGGATTAATGAAAATGTTTTGGATGGCGTCTAAACACTTCCTTATGCAGGAAACAAAAATCTTGTGCAGAAAAGCCAGGCCACGAACCAAATTTGAAAATAAATCCTAGAAAAGCAAGGAGACATAAAAGACATGGAGACTTTGAAGATACGTGGATTTTTTTTGGTGGCATCAAGATGGGCACATAACATATGAACAGTTGACCAACATTTTAGGGTACGACTTCTGGATGCAAAGAGTAACGCAGCAATGTTGCACCAGCTTTTAGTGCTAGACATGAATGGAACAAAGCCTCCYTTGCCAAACTTAGGTAATTTGCAGTTTTGACACTACCTTCACAGGGGAAACTTTTTTTCCCATCTTTTCCCTCACCCCAGTATTCCAGAACTTTGGTGAATTAGCAATATGAGAATGGAAAAATAGAGAAAAACACTTATTTGGGTTTTTCTTTTTTCAGATTTTTCTGAGTTTCCTCTGAACAGTTGGAAAKCGTATGTTTAAGAGGCCAGATGAGGAATATACCAACTATGAAGAAGAGCCACAAGCCTAAATGCTTCTACTTCACATGACTGGAAGTACATCCACAAAGCACACGGTCAGGATCACGTGACAAAAAACCCTGGCATGTGAACAAAGATGCAAATCCACTCACATAAGGCAGGGAAAGGAAAAGTTGCAGGGTTCTAGGCAAAGAGGCAACAGGAAATAGCACTGGAGCACCGTCCATCACTACCATACATTATTTCAATTTCTGAACATCAAAAACTTAAAATAAATGAAGAAAACTGTTAGGATCTAAGGTTTGGTTTTTTTTTTTTTAAATCTGGAATAGGCCCCATCATAAGGTGTTTATGGAGATTTTACTGCCACTAACTTCATAGCTGCCAGCAAGGCAAGTCAGGAAAGCTGTACTTCCTGATCTATGACTGAAGCTTCCTGCAGGAGCTCACAGAGAAAGACCAGCCAACAGGTTGGAAACACCCATTGCACTTCACTTGTTTCTGGCRGAAGAATGAAATACACATACTTTTGCACTGTGGAGTTCTCTTYACGTCCTGTCTCCTCCTGCTCCAGTGGGGATCACCACTCACTGAGGCACTGCTCCAGAAGTTCTGTTTCTTCCCCTCTWGCCTTTCTGCACCAACTGTCATCCATCCCTGTGCCCTCCTGCTGCTTTTTGCAGTACAAAAAGCATGTCCCTCTGGTTTTAAATATTGTTCTTCTTTTCATCTGTGTCTTCTCATATTTTRCCTACCCTTATCACCCCTACACATGCTACCCAACATGCCTGCCTTCCTTCTTCCCCGTTTCATCTATCCTCACAGGATGGGATTTTCCTGGTTGTGAATTTTTATGGGATTGGCAGTATTTAGAACTATTTAAAAATTACCTTAGGGTTGGGCTACTTACTACGATTGGGCTACTRTTTCTTCCTCTCTCCCCTTTCCTGACAGAGTTGGAAGGAAGRAGAATCCCCATCTGCACAGCCCATTCTCATTCTGCAATGGAGTATTTTTTCACCTGGTGGGCATATAAAACATCTGGGGATGCCCCGGAGTCCCAGCAGCAAGCAGAAGGCCAGAGGAGGAGCTGCAGGGTCAGCAACAGAGACTGCAGCTCCTGCTCCCAGTGTGAGATGCCATTTACATTTCAGTTTCTCATGCTAATAATACAACCACAAATTCCTGTGTAGACTTTCTTCCCCAGACTCTCTGGCAGAAACACTTAGCAAGYAATAGTGAAATCAGAGCTGAAAAGATCAGGTGATAATGGAGAGGAAGTGCACAACATGAAGGATAAGCCCAAACATGTCTGGTATCGTCAGCTGTACTAAAACACTTCAGAGTTGACAAAAGAACTTGGGGGAAGGGAGACAGAAAGAATGAAACASAAAATGTAACAATAACCAGTATTTTAAAAAGTAAAATGCGATTTTACCAGTATTTAAACAAAATTCAACATACTTTGAGTATTTTTAGGGTAAAGCATCAATTTTTACTGCTATTTAAATTACATACTACAAGAATGGTGATGGGAAGCAGAGATTATCTTTCAAAATAGAAAGATACTGAAAGCTCCTGAGAAAGACATTGACAACAAAGCCTGCAAAACACTATATGGAGAATTTTTGCAATGTGTTCCACAAGTTACATCTCTTTCTGAGGAAACAGCATGTGTGAGAGATGTTTATGTACATTTCCTAAAGTACTGATATCCAATAGAATCCTTTGCCACACATTTCACTTGGACGTTTAGAAAGTAAAATATCAAAACAGTAAATAAAAACATTAAAGGAGAACTAAAAGCTTCTAAAATTAAAATTGCTATGTAGAATTGAGCTCATAATAAATCAGCAATAGTTCCAGTGTTTAACTGTTCCACTGCTATTCGTATAATCCACAGGAATTAACCCTACATAGCACATATAAATGTGCTACAGTCATTATCAATGACCGAAKTCAAATAGGAATATATCTATCTGAGAATCTTGGTGGAGGCAAATTCAGGTAATTAAAACCACTGGCCATCCCTAAACATTATTTAACACCACTTGAAAAGCACATGTACTTGAAGGAAAACTAGAAAGTAGTGAATTAAACCTGGATGGACCCTTAAAACCAGAGCAAAACAGGATAAACAACACTGTGGAGCTGCAAATTAAATTATTAAAGCCATGTAAGTTACTACACAAAGAACACCAAAATCATTTTGTCATCTCATTTAAGAATTAGGTATTGGACATCTGTATAGGAGCCTTAGTTGAAACAAAGGAAGTGAGATGTGAAACAGATGTAATTAGCAAATCCATCAATAATTTTCCTTGGTAAGAAAATTGGGAAAAGAAATTGAAGTGTATGTGGCTGTACATACCAGAGTCTGTTGGGGCAACAAGACAATGCTGTCAAAAAAAGTTTGTTAAATTTACTGAGCATTACAAAGTACCTGGACCTCCTATCATATTAGATATAAACATWAATGCATTTTTATTATGAGCACAAAAAAACCACTTGAGTATCMTAAGTCTGTTGGACTTCTTATCAGGGGCTTCTTAGAGTTTACAAGAGGTGCCCTGAAAACCACATTCAGTCTTACTAAGGTTAAAATCTRTATCACGCTTTGATGGATTTGGTACCACAACAAATATTTATAGATCTGTCACACATACTTGCATCAACATTTAAAGTGAAAAATAAACTGAAAGTATTGCCTACCTGAATTTCCCAACTTCTGTTACTTTCTTTAAGCAGCAAGTTATTCAGTGAAGATATCCCCAATTCTATTGAGTGAAGAAAAACAGAAAAAACAGTATTAAGTTACTATCTGTTACAGCACCTAATCCAAACTATTCACAGTGAAGAGCACTGTAACTTGTTACTAGTCTCTGACACCAGTTAAATAAACTAAATAAGGAGCATGGGTACAAAAGCAGTACCTACCAAGTTTTCACTGCTTCCTTGCTAGGGTGAGACTTTTCTATTAATAATGGTGTGTGGGAATTGTATGTATATTCTAACATTATTTTTGCAAGCTAGGTAACCTTTCTTAGTGATCAGGTTTGAAATTACTGGTAATACCAGGTAGCTCAGAGAACAAYTGTTTTGTACTAGTTCCCAATAAAAATGTGTAACTTGGCAGTTAAATACCATGWCGTGCGTGAGGTTTAGCAAATAAGTTTGTTACTGAATCATGTCCATGACATCTTTTACAGAGTTCAGCAGTTCTCAGTAGAAGGAAGGATGGATTACAAGTACTGCAGACAATAACAGGAACACTTTCATAAGAGCTGGCTCTGAGTGACAAGAAGAGGCACTGCTACTTGAAGTAGCAGCAGAATATTTAGTGCTATTAARCCTCTATTCAGAGAAACCCAACCCTAACAAACCAGAACACCCACGTATTCACAGAGCATCCACCTGCAATGACAGTCATGACARCATTGATATAATAGAAATGGGTTTCAAAACAGACAGGAGACATGAGGAAAGCTCAAAAAATACCAAACAATCTAGTTCACACTTCAAATATGCCTATAAAAATAAGGGGAATAAGGCAGTAAATTAGATTTTGTACATTTCCTAGTTAGACAGGGCAAGGTTTTGCAGATTTTATTAAAATAACAAAAAAAACCCACAAAGTAAAACAACTGCCAAAACAAAAAGCTCCACTTCGCTACTACACTTGTGATCCCCAGTGTTTTAGACTTCCTGTTATATGGTGAGGCATTTGCTTGCTGACTTTTACTGGGGGCTTTTTCATCATATCTCAGCCCTTCCTTGCTCACAAACTAGGGAACCAATCTTCCCTTWCTTCTCAGACTGACATAAGACTGGTTTAAAAAGTAAAATAAAGGGGATTTTCTCTTTATCCATGAAGCTTTCAGAATGGTCAGAAAAATTATGGACTAGAAACAAAGAGCTAAGGCAGATGAGAGCAGGTATTTTTTTTTGAAAATTTTTCTTTTCATTTACCCGTGYCCTGCATTTATAACAGACTATAAATGCAGGACACGGGTAAATGAAAAGAAAAATTYTATGAAGGAAAAGGGGGGAACTTGTCTGCATAGCATTACACATCAAGAGCTATGAAAGTCCAACATGAAAGCAACAAAAATCCTTAAAGCCAGAAAGCCAAGCATGTCTTTTTAGAGTAGATGTCAATTTTATGACAAAACTGTCATTGAAAATTAACTACCTTCTAGTTAAAGACACTCTGGATATCACTATCTGATACACAGAYAGGAGAAAAAACTAATTTAGTTGCAGTTAAACACAGACCTCCTCACTCAAATGCAATGCAACTGWAAGTGAAGAGTCATATTAATAAATTTCACTGAGAGAAAACTGCATTTTGAGAAATTAGCAAAGAGAATACATTAATAGCACACACAACATCCTAAGCACATAGAGACCAATTCTGTATAAGCAATTTAAATATGTAATAACATTTATACAAAAGAGATAACAGTAAATATAAGAAATTCTGTATTTACAAACWCTAAGCCAAACATCTTCCCCTACCCTTCTCCTTAAAGAAAAATAGACTTCASAACTTTCCTAAATTCAGCATTACAAAATCTAGGGCCATGCTGAAAGAGCAGCAGGACAGAACAAAGAAAGCCATCCTTGTACATCCTAAAAAGTCAGTCAGAAATGAGATGATCTGGACCAGTCATTTTAAGTCATCATGTCACAGCTATTTAGAATCCCARATATATGAAGCCTGTAAAGTAAACCTACATCCTTAAGCACAATTTTATTAACAAAACCATTTCTATAAATGGCAGACTTTTGGCTTGAAAGGCTATTAAATGACAGCAGCGTGGAAAAAGTAGTCRTTTGCAGGTACTGCCAAGGCACACTACTAATCAAGCTGTGCCAACTTTCTGTTGACTCTCGACAGCTTACTGCAGGCTTGCCCACATCACATTCATTTAAAAAGCCAGTTRTAACAAATATTTGTCTAAGTGGTATCATTTGTGTGAGAATTTGAAGCTGTATGTTTGTCTGAAGCCTTGTTTTCAAGCCTGTACTTCTAAATAAAAATTACATTACTGATTTAACCAGTTACAAGAAATCACTAATGTTGCCACATTAACAGGCAATTTCATTGTCATCCTGATCTTATCTGCTCAGATGATTTCCTATTTTACTTAGTCCATCCCAGCTTGCAAGTCTAACATGAACCTTCTATGAGGAGTTCACTATAAAGCCTGACTATGAAAACAAAGATGACAAAAACCAAATCAATAGGTAAATGAGGTATGGGTTCCCTTAGGAAAGTGAAACATATGTATTAGTACAGTGCTTCCACTAAAGAGAGTACCTCAATGCCAAAGAAGTGTATTTTGTTGGAACAGCTATAGAAGCATCAAAAGCATCAATAGAATTGAGAAAATTAACATTGCTATTCCTAAGTATCAAATTCAGGGAGTAAAATCACTAGGTAGCTCCATAACATTTTCTAAGTTGTTTTCCAACTACGCAAAACAGGCTGAAATTTGATACAGAACTTGAAAACACTACACATGTACAGCGTAAAATGTACTTTAAAAATGTACCATAAAGAAAAATATTTTCTAAGCCGAAGAGCCTATGGATTTACATACATRGACAGTTAAATACTCTGCAAACATTCAGTACTGTCTATTGGAAGAAATAAAACCAGTGAACTTCTGCAGTTTCACTGTTTTATCCATTAAAATATAAAAATCTGAAGTTTGCATTGGCTTTCACTGTCTTCATCAGAACTTCATCATCCTTTTGAAAGCTATTAAAAACAAAAATGAAAAAAAAAAAAGATTAATCTTGCACCTAAGTAATTTTTATCTCCATAGACATATACCA
Organism: Alauda arvensis; assembly: GCA_902810485.1. Classification (NCBI taxonomy): domain Eukaryota; kingdom Metazoa; phylum Chordata; class Aves; order Passeriformes; family Alaudidae; genus Alauda; species Alauda arvensis. Next base: position 4,207,967 of record CADDXX010000008.1, on the reverse strand, counting down.
TATACATACACAGATTTACAAYTGTCTTTGCCAAAGGCCAAGTCACATGCTTACAGACAGCCCATAAAGCATATTTATTATTTCACTAAGAAACTTGTAATCGGTACAGCAATTAATTACACAGAACCATAATGAATGGAGTCAGTGAAATGTCAGTGAGTTTAGAGCTGTGCATATTTGGCACCAAAAGGGCCACAGGGTATATAACATTAAAGGTAAGTTGAAAAAAAATTATGAAAGTTCATCTTAGTTTCTCCCACTCCTATCAGAAGGATGTAAATCTCAAAATTAGAGTCTTTAGGAGMAAGATTCTATTCACCAACTTAGCCTAGAAGAGCACTTGGGACAGTTGCCTACTTAAAAACTTAACCTCTGAATGCCTCTTCCTYACTTCAAACATTGTTCTCAAGAGATCCTCAGAAGATAGCAACATCAAGACATCTCAATACCTTATGATGTTTGCATTTATCTTGTCTCCAGAAATCCCCCCAAGTCAAGAAAAAGAAGGTGAGTAATTCTCCCAGAAACTAGTAGGAGTCAGCCACCCAGAAAAGTGATGTCTAGGTCAAGTTTTTCTGTACTGGCATCAGGCTTTCCTATTTCTTCTCTTTCTAATGAAATTCCTTGGCTCATCAGAGACACACATCTGCTTTAGAAGAAGAATACATAACACTGTATGAACACTCTAGGGGAAGTCTGAAGGTACCTTGGGATCAGAAGCAGAAAGTGCAGAAATTCAGCTACATAAAGGGTGAAAYCTTGTATTTTACTTTAATTAGACACACTGAATAGTATGGAGAAACTCAGTATGTATTACAAAGTTTTACAAGCTAAACATTTCTAAAGTGAAAGAAAAAGTGTCTATAAATATTTCATTGTCAGATTATTTTACTACCATAAGGGCTTTTCTTTTTTTTCCTAAGGAGTGGGAGGAAGGTGCATGCTTTTCAGAGCAGATACTCTGTTTTCACACCTGCCTATACAGACTTTGAAAACCTGACATGAGTAACTTCAGTGATTCATCGGATAAAGGATGTAGCTTAGTTGAATTTTTTCAACTAAGAAGAACCCCTTAGCAGTCTGCTTCAAATCACCCAGGTGACAAACAACCTGTGTGCTACTACAGATCCTGTTCCTGACAGAAGTAGACAGGTCAAGGGAACGACGGAATGAAAAAAATCCCTCCCAAAACTGCAACAGTTCACTGTCTGAAGCCCTACTGACCTCAAGTTTTGTCTTTTAAAGAACTAGAAAGAGAGACAGTCTAGCGGACAGTAAGTATCTTTCTCCTCAAAAAGCAAAAAAGGGACCTAGCAAGTCACTAGATATACAAATGACTACACTGCATACACAGTGATGTTCAGCCCTCACAAAAACAGCCTTGAAAAAACAGCTTGTTTTCCTAAGCAAAGACTCTCRAAGACATCACTTCCCACACTCGCACTCTCAAAAGCAGGCCTGGCATTTTGAAAGGAAAATATCACGGTAATAAGCGTTATTACTGYGACAGATTGCGTACAGCAAGTGAATAGCATTGTAAAAACAAAATGCACCAAGTGATGTGAGCACACAYACAGATGGCTCAGATCTCCAGATGACCTCCCAAGTTCAGCACAGTCTGAGTGTTCACGCCACGCCAGGCAAATAGCTCTGCTCTGCTGGTGGCAAAGGCAGCTCTCTCTGGTGAACATCCTGACTCATCCTAACTCTGATGAAGCAAGAGCATCTCAACTCCCCATCCTTCCTGGTTGTTTTGCTGTAAGGTTTATCTATGCAATCGAAGCCCATTCTCTCAGGCCATCTAACAAACGTCATAATGACTTGGTCTGCATTTTGAGCCCACATCAATGCCCAGAACTCTCAATAACTGTGGGTCAGTATTCTAAAACTAGTAAGTYATTGCAAGTAATTAAAATTTCATAGAATATAAAATATGCTGAACTGAAAGGGAACCACAGGGATCATCAACCCACTCCTGGCCCTGCACAGSACAGCCCCARTAGTCACACCATGTGCYCAAGAGCATTGTCCAAACACTTCTGGACTCTGYCAGGCTTGGTGCWGTGCCCACTTCCCTCCTAAGGGAGTCTTTCCCAGGAACCAACCACACACTGGGTAAAAAACTACTCCTAATASCCAACTTAAACCTCTCYTAGCACAGCAGCTTCATACCATTCCCTCGGGTCCTGTCACTCGTCATCACAGAGGTCAATGCCTGCCGTTCCTCTTCYCCTCACAAGGAAGCTTAGACTGCAATGAGGTCTCTGTCTCTCCTCACTCTCCTCCAGGCTCAGCAAACTGAGTGAAYCCAGCCACTCCTTGTATGGCTTGCCCTCTACATCCTTCACAGTCTTCACTGTTCTCCTACTTTGAGATTTGAGGCAATCAGTACAATAATAGGGAAAATAAACCATTCCCCATCCAAGTCTCCAATTTTTCCAAGTTTATCTACACTACAGTAATAAAGAGACAAGAAAAGTCAGCTTTAACTTTTCTCTTGTCCACTTTTCCTACAAATTCATGGGCATTTATAAGTTTATCTGTTGTCAGCACTGACAAAGGGCAATTAAGAATCAGTTTCATAACAGAACACAGTTCTGTATGGGAAAAAAAMCAAACTAGCATTGAGGATACTTCAGAATTAATTCTGTGTTTGAGAAAACAACTGCAAGTATGCAATATGCTTAYTCAAAATCAAGCACCTTAAACATCCATAATATTTTTAGCAGAAATCACCAGGACATACACTATCAGTAGAAAGTGCTCTTAGTAGGTATCTCTAGCTGTAACACAACGACTTTTAAGCCTATCCCTAAGTTCTCAGAAAGGGAACAAAGAAATCGTGGAAATTCTTTGCTAGTTCACAAGATTATCATATGCCATTTTCTGAACAGAAGGAAGATTCCACAATTACCCACATCTGATTATTTCAGTAGACTTGTTTCAGAAACACACACACACACAGAGAACAGATTAAAATAAGACAATAGAGTCTTTTAATTTCATCATATTACTTTGTTTTTAATTAAGCAAAGAACATGCAGTCAAAGAACATGCATGTCAAAGAACAAGCAGTGCTAGTGCCACTGAGCATATGTAATATTAACAGATTCTGTTAATGCAGATTCCAACTAGCCTTCCTCCCACATGCACATTACCATGGTGATTTGCAAAATTTGCTGCCTGGGACTTCAGAAGAGTACAGCATTTGAAATGCCYTCAGCATCTTTGAATAGATGGAAACACAAGTTACATTTTAAAAGACAGTAAGTCACAAATAGTACGATAAAAATGTCTGTAATGAAGAACACTGATAAATATATCTGAATATGAATCTCAACCAGCAGAAACAAAGCAACAAAGATCACACTTTCTGTCCTTGAAAGAAAAAGGACAAAGTTTAAGAATTTGAAAAGAGGTAGCATATATACAGTATAAAAACCATAATCTAGAATCACCCAATACCTCTGTCAATATTGGAATACCTATCTGATCTGTGGAAGTGTCACTTTCAGAACAACGTATTTTCTTTGTTGAAATTCTTAATTTACATGCTATTTCAGTAAAACCCCCTGTTTTGGACAATCACAGGTCTGCACCTGATGTGAGTTTCTCCCAGGTGGGATCACTCTGGATGCAGTTTCCTTTTACCTATTACTATTTTCAACTGAACTAAATAATAATAATAAAATCTTAAGAAATAAGGATTATCTTACTGTGAATRCATATATATCCTGACTACACAGAGGACAAAGGACTGGGAACAAAGRTGACAACTGTGCTCCAACCAAATAATAAATACATTAAAAACCACATCCACCACAACCTCCAGTATCTGCATTTTTCTGTAAATAAACTGATAATGCTCACACTTTGGTTTGTATGCTCCTCTGAATACAACTACCTGCAATTCTACTGAAGAAATACAAGGAATAAGACTCCATCATAACAGCTGGCTGATGGCCAGCATCACCCTCGCAAATACATTCTTGCAGAGATGCAGCTGACTTGCTTTGCAGACTTTAAACTGCAATGAATTTAGGATCTCAATGGAAGCTTCACCACTAATTTAACCACAGACAGGGTTTGACCTGCAGTGCTTAGAGCTGAAAGGAGGTCACCACTCCTGCTGACTTCCCRGGAAAGGCCTGTGCTAAGTGAAAGTGCCACTTAACAATCATTCACGGAAAAGTAAAGGCAGCAGCTCAGGGGTTTAGAGGTTGTTCTACAGAAAAAGCTTACAGGAAGCTTGGATACAGTAGACCCTACAGGATGGTCCACATGTTTCWCAACAGAGTGAAACTGGCTGCACTGACAAATTMATCTCAATGCAGTCTCAAGTTGAACTAAGATTTTTGAAGAGCATCACAAAGTTTTGCCATTTACAAGACAGCTTAGAAGAAAAAAAGGTACAATTATAAGAAATAGCAGAGCTGAACACACCTAGATTTACCCTTTAAAAAAAGTCCCTATTTCAACACTGAAATAAAGACTTGATTACCTAGCAAACCCCAGCAGTAGCAGTGACATGCTCCTACTGTGAGCACACCACCTAAACATTTGGGCAAGATGAATTTTTGGTTGGACAAAACCAGCCAACCAAAAAGAAGTAAAACAATGGAATGCATCAAAGCTTGGTTCTCTTACTTCTGTAAATTATTCCTCACATATGCTTGAGGACAAAACCAAAACAATCAGATGAGCAAGGAATGCATGAAATACCAAAACTAACACAACTGGTGAAAACTACTCCCTGATCCCTTCTTCCTCCMTTTAAAAATTAATTTAAAATATGCATTTTAAGCCTTTTTTCCAGTCCACTGTACACTGACTTCTTGAACATGTCTACACCAAATAAAATGGATGAACTCCTATTTCTGAAATACTTAGACATACTTTTTGCTACACATACTATTCTACTGTATCTGAAAATCTGTTTATACAGTTCAAGTGAACACAACTACTTAACTTGAAATTACATTCTTACATTAATTTTAGTTTTTTTTTAACTATATCAAGGCAGGACAAACTTTATAAAACTCAGCTTACTAGAAAAGAACTTCAGTGCAAATATACCAGGGCAACATACCATTCACTTGAAGGGTTAAGAGAAGAAATAGGTAATTGAGCTCCAGTGAAAAATTGTTCTCAGGAAGCTTTAAAGGAGTAGGTGGAATTCCTCTAGCAACTGGTGTTTGATGCTAAATGCTGCATCACATGGGGCCAATTAAAAGAGATGTTATCAGACAGCACAAGATTTATTGAATATGAGCTGTAAGATAAAAGCAACCAATAAATGTAACAAGACACTTTCTGCATATAATATTTCAGTACTAAGCAGTGTGACTGTTTTGACAAGGAATTCAGCTGCAAATTAGAAAAGTCCTATTTTTGCATGAGATTTAAACAGTTGGTCTCCAAATTCAGGTGAGTGAGTACAGAAAAGATGATTAAAGGYCCCATTCCAAAAATGAAGCATGGGAAAARTATATCAAGCCCATACAAAGATAAACCAGAACTTTAAGACAGAAAAGGTACTAAATTTAAGACAGAATTCACAGAAACCTCTGTCTAAAGGCGCACATTTTTTTTTTCTATGAGGACAGCTGGGATTTTAACTGGGGAGGCTTTGGTGACAAAACACTTTCTATTCTGTGAAAACAAAGTTTTCTTAAGGAAACATTTGAACTCTTTGTAATAACTGATAAAGTTCAAGGCATGTACAGTCAGAAAAAAACAGSTTGAGTTGTACAGCAATTTGTAAAAAAGTACAAGATACCAAAATATGCAGYGAACCACAATGCAGTCTGTAATCAGTTACTTGGTTCRTGCACAGTTTTGCCCTTGTACTACTTACATATTGATAAAACAAACAGCTCYCTCTTTTAGCCTAAATGGCTAGAGATATTTACAATACTTTATCCCTGCTTGCCTAGAGYGCAACTCAAAGCACTGTTTAGCTGTGAAAAATTATTAGATCAGAGAGATCATCTCCATGTGCAATACTCTCCCAGCATTACAATCTCCTTACTGTTTATATCAAAGTTTCTGCTTTTCTGTAAAAATGAACTGCAATTTATCCTCTAGCACCTCTTCCTGAATAGAGAGGCATTGATGTAAACAAACCTCATGACAGGCCAGCACATTTCTGTTACAATTTATATATGGTGGGGAAAGGATTCAAGTTGTGTTCAGTGAAGAACTGAGGTAACTGCTTTTTATTTTTAATTTATTCATAAATTATAGTATTAATTATTTATTAATTAAATAAAATAATATTTATTTGGAATAATTAGAAAATTTTTCTTCTATGGTATCAGATCCAGGGCTCAGGCAACTGCAACTCAGTAGACCTTTGACATCACTAGATGTCAGCCTATAAGAGGATCCCCACTTTACAAATAAGTAAACCACTGAACACAACTCAAAGGGACCCTTCTCAGTTGTTTGTTGACTATAGTTCAGCCATAACACAGAAGCAAGCTGTATAGCAGTTCCTAGCTCTTCAGGCAGTGCAATGACCAGCAGCTTGCTGTCTCCCATGCACCTCTCATGCAGTACTGATCATGCAGACTGAAGATACCACAGAATCACAAAATATACTGAGWTGCAAGGGACCCTCAAGGATAATCAAATMCATCTCCTAGCCCCGCTCAGGACATCCCCAAGAGTCACACCAGCAGCTCTCCTTCTGGTGTCTAACAACAAATATTGCAAATCTGACCAGACTGAAAACTAAACAAATAAGAAGAGGAAGTTAATAAGTTCAGTTATGTTTCCAGGAAGAAGCCTGCAAAACCTGCTGACAACTGTGCTGACACTTTACATCTTCCTCCTTACACCTCCTTCCTAAGCTGTTCTGTTAATGTGATACTGACAAAGAATGTGTAAGACCGCTTTGAAGTAGGTCTGAASGAACTTTGCCTTCTACATGGACAAGAGAGCTCCTCTTCCMCYTGGAGTTGAGGTGAAGCAGTCAACAAAAATTACTGTTTCTCTTATGACTACCCTTGGTCTAGTAGTTTCACTTCACACATCCACTTCTAACCATGCACAAAACATTCAATATGGGAAAAAGCAAAGGAGCAAACTCAGGCAGAGTTACCCATCTATGTAATGGGCATTGAGCCAAGACCGTCTCTCTCCTAGGACACTCACCAGCCTAATTTTCCTGCATTCRCTTTGCTAATAGGCAGCTTTCTCACTGCTAAACTTCCTCTTCAATCTGCCCTTTATGTGAAGCCCCCACTTAAACATGTTCAGTGCAGCTGTTTGATTGCTCTCTTACCCACATTCAATTGCTTCAGGTTGCTTCTCCCTTGAATTCGTCATCATTTCTTATCATTGCTAGTTATACAATAAAATGAGACACTCATCATGCAACACAGCCTCGCTTCATCAAAATAACATGAAACCTTTACGTGACTGTGAATTCTCAAAAGCCTCTCCTCACATCAAYGGATGTTCTTTATTGAAAAATTAATCCAACCCACCCATCTCAAGACCAGCATCCTTCAGAGCAGCATTCATCCTCCCCCTCTCTCCTTCATTCTCCTCCCAGGCTTGGTTACAGAAAGGAACACGTGTGTCTGCTTTTCTAGCACATCTACATCTAGTCTRTTCAAAGAAAATAATTTATTTGTGTAGTCATCATATACACATATATACATCATATACAATTTTTTTTAAACACAAAGTAATACAGCAGCTATAATATTAAAACAACTCCTTCATGATAATCCTGCTAAATATACTTTGAGCATTGATAAAATTGGATTGGGAGACAAGCATTTGTATTTCAGCAGTCAATTATCTACAGCACTTCAGAATATATAAGAAAGTAATTCTCTCACTTTTAAAGAATGAAAACATTGACTAACACTTTCACAACACCCTCAGTTCCTTTAAAACTCTTTTATTCACTACACAAGGCCAATATTAAAACTAGGAGACACAAGATGGCTAATATTAAACAGACATGAYAGTGACAAAAACATTTTAATGAACATGGCACGAGGAACCAAGGGCCACACTAGCCTTCATCCACTTTCTCTATCTACAGGCACACAGAGGCGTAGAACGAAAAACACACACCCAAGGGTAAGGCGGTAACCAAAGATAAGTGTTTACATACGTTTATGTAAGGCAACAGTCTATAATGCTTGCTAGAATCATACCTAGGGAAAAGCATGTATTGCACTAATGGATTGTATGATAAACTGCYATTCACTACCTGGACTCAGGTTGTAATCTGCAACTGAGCTGCAACTGAGTTGCTGAAAACTAATTTGAATAGGCAAAGAGTATCTCTCAAAAGTGAAAATAAGTCACATTTGAATTCTATCCAAGCACTCACTGGCACTGACCAGAACCCAGCGGGTTTCTGTCCAGAGCTAAAACGAAACATGACAGAGTATGCAAAACAGACTGGCACAAGATTTTCCTTAGCAGTATGGGATGCTGAGTTTACATTTAATTTGTCAAGCTAAGCTCACTGAAATGAAAGTAACAACAACAAAAAAATTCAACAGGAGCCATGTCTCCAGGGAGTACTCGAACACCAAGGTTATTTCCATTATTGAGTAATTTAATTTCACATTATGCTTTATGCCTWAAAGGTAGGTCTATAAATCACATCAAGCAAAGCAAGTATCTCAGTGCTAGTCCTCATAGTTTGAAAAAAAAAAAAATCCTGAACTTCAAGAAACTGCCACCTCARAGATACATCACAGAATGAAATATGTCCTCCTTGTCAGTGGTGTAAAGAAAAAAGTATTTTTCTAATAGTGCACTGTAATTCTAGTTAGGCGAAACTCAAGAGGCAAAAAAAGAAGCCCCTTCAAGCCCCACCCCAGGGTCAAAAGGTCYGGCACAAATATCTTAAGGGTCTGTGGCAAGCTTGCTCAAGTTAACGGGTGTTACATGGACTCCTCTGTACTGGACAAGCAATTACAGCAACAACCATTACTCCCAGAAAAGCGACCTCTTGTTGGGGAAAGACATGAAATKTGACATTTAATCCTTCTTGTTTATTGTAACAACTCCATGGCACACTATATGATTTTTTAAACCATTTAAATAGGGTTACTATTTTATCACTGCAATGAAAGCTCTGATATACAGGTTAAAAAAGGCACAGTAAAATATACAGAAAGAAATCTGGAACACACACTCAATTTCTCGTCTCCTTTTCCTGTTTCTAAATCAATTCAACTTTTTCTTTTTTTTTTCAGATATAATGGGATATTTGGAACATTTCTAACTGTCTTTTCCCTAATGCGATCAGCCACCATGTCCTCAAGAATTCCCACAGACCACCACTCTGCACACCAAGCCACCACAGAACTTCCAAAACACTCACAGCATCAGAATTACTAGCAGGCTTCAAAAGAAATCTATTTTGTGYGGTTATATGACAGCACTTAAATAAATTGATGATTTTATTTTTTTGTAAAACRGCCTTTGAATAAAAGATAATTTAACCGCAATATTTCTGGGCAAGCTACATGTAACAACAGTTTCAGAGTTCTTTGTTCCTCTGGTGCACAAATGCTATATAACATTACATGGACTGTGTGACCGGTAAGCTATACAACTCTGGCCTAGATATAGAGAAACTTCACCAGGAAGTGTCTTGAAAACTGAATAACTCATACTTGCTAGCAAAATCATTTTAGATGCCCAGACAGCCATACCTAGGTTSCAGCTTCTCTCTCAAGCTAATGGGAGAACCCAAATTTAAAAGAGCAGCGATGTAGCTGTTAACATATAATGAAGTCTATATATGTATACTAAATTTGTACAGTGAATTATCTCATTGCTTATTTGATCCTAAATTTGTACAGTGAATTATCTCATTGCTTATTTGACCTGCTACTTATTTCATTAGTGGTTGTAGCCATTTGCTTGAAGACTCCCTGCAATTTCATCTACAACAGTCCCTTTCACCCTTCAAAAAACCGCATTATTACAGCAGAAATTTAATATTTGATTACGTCTTTCAAAAATGCATCTGTATTTTAACACTCTAAAAAACAACTCAGAAATATCTACACCTTCAATGAGCTGCTATTGATCAGATCACCTGAGTAAAATACTTGACTAAATATGCCTTATGAGTGACAAAAAAGCAGCATCTAATCTCAGTTATTTCAGTCAAATACAGGGAAACACACTATTATTACTTACAGGTATTTCCTATACACTGATTTAAGTCTAAAAGGCTGACYGTCAGCCCCGGAGGGCTAAGTAAGACCCATTACCATAACCACACCTAAAGTAAGCGCTTAAGGCATCCCTTTCTCCCAGATTTTCTTTAATYTTCTATTTTTTAACCAGTTATTGCAGTCTAGGAGGGACATATACATGCAACGGGCATGGGAAAAGTCTGGCTAGGGTCTCACGTAAATTACTCCTCAAGTTTTTGTCTCGCAGACATGAAATAATCACTCCATTCAATCCAAGTTCAGAAAAAAATCTGGAAAACTTACAGTTTAATGCATATCCAGCTTCAGAGTTAAATGTCAGAGGGCCTCACGTTCTCCTGGAACGTTGTCCTATGRAAGTTACAACTCTGGTCAGCGCACAGGGTCGCACACACGGARTAACTCCCTGAAAACCACACGCTCACCCCAGCAGAAAAGCGCCACATTTTAAACCACTTCTGTTAAGCGCTAATTTACCTCTCTAGATGCGCAAGGAAGTCACTGCCGCTGCACCCCAGCGCCCTCCTTCCCCTGCCGGGAGGGCCTTGCACGGCTCCCTCGGGGCTCTGCACGGCGCTCGGGGGCACGGCTCGGAGGGAGGGAGGGAGGGATGGAGGCGTCGCGGCATCCCCTCCACGGCACCACGCCCTGCACCGGGCCCGGCCCGACCCCAGGCCCCGCTGCCGCCCACCTGCCCACCGCGGCACCTGCCCTCCCGCCGCACGCTCGGACGGCGGGGGGCGCACGGCACTAAAAAAGAACCAAAAA
>CADDXX010000008.1:4181087-4192307 GCA_902810485.1 Alauda arvensis | reverse complement strand
CTACTGTGGCTCAGCTAACAAGAGGCAATGTGCTATGCTCTGATTGCTCAGTGGGTTACAAGGGTCTGTTCGTGGCCAATGTAGAAGGAGACTCCAATCACAGCTGCCAGTTTTAAGGGGAACTCAGCCCAGTGGATGGGCTTCATTTATAAATGAAGCCCTTTTCTTTTGTTGCACTTGCTGCAAAGCAGTCATCCATCACCCACAGCTTGCTGTATCYAAGTTTTTAAAAATCTGATCCCTGAGTGTTTGTACATCTAGATTGTTTCGATTTTTCTTCTGCATTCCATTTTGATGTTTTTGTAATTCACTCTTTACACTGGCCTCAGTGAGTAGCTTGGGTCTGAAACAGAAAATGGGAAATTCTAGGCCTCTCTCAAGTTTTTGGCAGCTGAGAAAATCTGGATACCTTCARCTGGACATAGGACTTGAGTATAGTTAATTGACTTTCATGTATTAAAACAAAGTATTTACAGACTTCCTGCTCCCAAACCAGGAGCAGTTTGGTTCAAAGCATACTCACTCCACTCCTTCATCTCTTCTGAGATGAGGGGTTGGATTAAGTTTTTGAGCACCGCAAAGGCAGTAAGCTGGTTATCTCTTAGGTGCTCTCTCTTTATTAGGACAGCCTTGGCTGTTGTAGATGTTAGCTTCTTTCCAGTAACACAGAGCTTCAAACCCCCTTACACTGCTCATTTTAAAAAGTCATCTAAGTTTCTGCAGTTTGGTAAAAGCAAAGGAAAAAAGACYAGTGAGGGGGATTCATCAAAGACGGAACAATTATGTCTGAAGAAAGGCATTAAGGAAGGCTTTTAGTATTAACTTTTAGTGTTAAGGAACWCTTTTAGTAGATCTTGCAAGTAATGTGCAGTTGATGAGGGAYGCCTTACTTGCAACTTCCAGGGAGTTTTTGAACTCAGAGAAGAGCCTAGCTAATAAGATGCTGTATGGGAAGAACTGGCAAAACTGGACGATAGCTAAATTTTAGTGTATGGAATGAGAAAGGAGACTCAGTTGTACTCAGGAAAACTACAAAAAGCACACAGACTTGTTTCAAGCWCTATAAAAATTTATAAGTAGTTGCAGAGAGTGTTCAGTAGTCATGGTGATACTAAAAGTAGCAATTCTGCTCTATATGYGGCAATATACATTAAATGTTAGCTATGCAGTTGGTTTATGTTAAGAATTCTGACAGTCTTTTGTTCAGCCTCTGTTTAAATGTGCTGTGAAGTAAAGCCCCAACAAATTCTTAATCTGTATAAGGCTTGATAACTACCYATGTGGAAGCTGATGTGCTGTGCATGCTCCCTTAAGGCTTTGTAGGYGGTATACGTATTTTTCTGAATTAGGTCCAGAGACCTGAAACACAAGCTGAGGTRCTCTTTCACCAAGTAGTGTGAGGCAGATTTACCACTCACCAAAAAATTGTGGGGAGAATGGAAAAGAATGTGTGTCCTCTTGACTCAGTAACTTCTCACTCAACATGTAAAGACCTGAACTTGGCAAAGTGGCTCAGAGCTTTTCTGCATAATAAAACAAAGATCCTCAAACAAAAGAAACTCACCAAATGGAAATCCAATGGGATTTTCTTAGATAATAGTACTGTTTCTATCAGAAAGGAACTTCGCTAAGTAGCTGCAGTGATAYAGTTGCTTCATTGTGAGCCTGCAATGAAGTATCTGCATACCTTCATTCATTGTCCTTTTTTTCTGACAGAAATGTAGCTCCRTGAACAACAGCATTTTTTAGACTTGCAAGAACACCAATGGTAATTAGGTTTCTAATGTATTTTCTGTAACTTCCTTTGGTTTTTATTCTGGCTTTGGAAATTTTTAATTATTTAGCGTGTGTCTTTGTTTCCTCTCTCACCCTCTGGCTGTCTGGTCTGTTTAGGTTGCATATTTCTGTGATGTTTGTGCTATGTTTGCACATTGCAAGTCGTAATTTGTTTGGCTTCTCTACTTGCTATTGTGATACAAATTATAAATAACTCCACACTTTTAAAAATCGTTATTATTTCTGAAGCTCTAGGGATTAACTTTGGTTTCCTGTTTATGAAAATACGATTTTGCTGGGTTAACCAGAGATTGGGGGCATTCCATTAAGCACAGTAAAATGCAGCTTTTACATTTTACAGGCTTTTCAACATACTACTATGAAAACAGGTAGGATGGTCCRGGAATGGGGGAAAACACTCTGGAATCCTTTGTGACATCCAATTTTTTTACTGTTGCTGTTAATATTCCTAAGGCCTTGCTAAATGGCACAGAGAGTTGCAGACTTACATCATTAGTGCTGCTAGCTAGGTTCAAGTATTTTCCAAGGAAACTTTTATTTGTCTGGGAAAAAGTCCTCTGACTTTTTAATATCCAGCTAGCATTTTTTGAAAGCTGACATGGGTTTAGTTCTTTGAATTAATTTTTCTGCTACATTTTTTTTTTTWAATTGCCAGTTCCACTAAAGGTTTATACTCATTTGTGGTTTATTTTCAGTGCAACTGCATCAACCCTGTTCTGAACTGCAAACCAGGTGTACTCACATTCTAACCACTATTAAGCTTCCTGTCCCTGCAATAAACCAGCTCAGTGTAACTGAGRATTAATGACAAGTTGGTAAGCCTTCATCTAATAACAGTATAAACCTCCATTGCTTTTTCTTACTTCAAGCTGTTTAAACCCATTTTTCCACATCACCAAAAGGAAAAGAACATCAAGAGAAAACCAACATTCCCTGTACATCCGTGACTTCTAAAACATAAAATAGGATGGTGCATCCAGTGTCAGGGGTATTTAGTGCTTGTARGGTGAATTCTGTCATATCAATTAAATGTTCCCTGGTTCTTAAACACAGGGAAGTACCTCAGTCTGATCCTGACCTTAAAACTTGAACGACTTACTGAAGACTGTCTTCAGTAAGAACAGATTTCTCACCTTGTAAAAAATTTCATGTCTTAAAGAGGGYTGTGTGTGTTTGAGTACTTTTTCTTTATACCGGGGGCTTTCATGTTACACCTTATAAAATGCAGTGTATCTTTTCCTTTGATTTTGTTTTTCTTCWCCTACAGTGTTTATTGTAGCTAATTATTTAATGTTAGGCAAGTGAATAGAATCTTACTCATGGAAATGGAAAGGTAACCTAAAATGATGGGTTAACTCTAAAAGCCTCTTGCAGTAGTATTTGCTGTGCAATCAGTCACTCCATTAAGATGCCTTTCTGGTTTATGTAACTGGCAGTAAGTTGCATCAGCTCATACACTGTTGGTATTTTTGATCTCTTGACAACCTGCTAGATTAATTTGGAATTGTTTTCAGTYCTGGGCCACCACAGGTTGCCAACATTTATTTTGAACAGCATATTCATGAGAAGAAAACAACCGCCCTCAGCATCTGAACAGTGACTGTAAGCCTGAAGCACATGTTTTGAACTTGCAGTTGGGATGTCAGACAGTGATGAGTACAGGTGTTTATTTCATGTCCACAGTACTGGTCAAAAGAGGTGGGGCTCACAGCAGGACTAGCTGATGTGCTTGGAAAACCATTCTGAGTTTTTCCTATAACAAGAATCCCACCAACTGCTRGCGCAGTTGGGAGTCTTTTGGAAAACTCTCAGGTCAAGCCAGAATATATAGGAAGTCACCTCAAAAATTAAATTCAGCTGCTATTCATGCCCCAGAAAATGTGTGTGTGAGGTTACAGAGGTTTTTTATCATCTTGCCATCAGCCTCACTGATTCATTCTTGGGGAAGGTGCAGTTTTGCATGTCCAGCTGCACTGCCAGACAGACGGAATTTGCCACAACAGGGCATGGACGTCTGCACAAGCCTGAGCCCAAACACCTGCCTTTTCATTCCTGAACCAAACGAGCCCACTGATAACAAATAACATTGACAATGGGTAGGAGAACATTTTCCTGAAGTTAAAATGGATCCATTAGTTAGAATCCATTCTGAATGATAGTTTCAGATTTGCAAAGAGAAGAGATATCTCAGTCTGTGCCAAAACTACAAAAGAAGACAAAAGTATGCATATAGGTTGAAATATGACTAAAATGGGCTATCAATAAGAGAACAGTATGAAGTTCCATGAATTCTGTAAYCTATATATTCTAGTTTCTTAGACTTTCTATCCTGTGATTGATTTCCTGGTGTGTGGTAGAAAGTCAGGTAAATGAAGTATTTCGTGTAGAGGAGGCATTCAGGAAGTCCCTACTGTGTAATTTCTCCACAGTCTAATAAAAGTAAATAAGACTGTGTTGGTTTCCATGTCCTGGACAGTATTTCTCTTATCTTTTGGGCTACCTCTTGTGCTTGTAGAGTCTACAAATCTGTGACTTTACCTTTTTATGATAAAAGCACAGATAGTACATTTACATTTAATTTACATTTAATTGTACATAGCATGCACAATTTGAACTAAGGTAAGAAGAGCCTAAGTTATGCAGACACACAAAAGAATCACAGAATAATGAGGTTGGAAGAGACCTCTAAGATCGTCAAGTCCAACCTATGCCCCAACATCCCAACTAGACTGTAGCACCAAGTGTCATGAAGAAGAACTCCAGCACAAAACTGAGAAAGAGAACAAATAGAGTAAGAGGAAAATAGCTGTAGAGAAATGTAGGAAAATAGTTTATTTTCACGTTTATGCATTTGGGAGAATTGGCCTAGAAAATGGGTCTAYCCAGTTACCCAACTGACATGATGAAAATCACACCTGCCACAGGCARACAGAATATATTTTTTCCAGCTTTATGCCTTTGGCAATGTATACTGGCAATAAAATTTGCCATCTAATCACACAGTAATCCAAATATTCTGTTAAACTTTATTTCCCCTGTGTGTTGAGTGACTGCCTTTTCTCCCCTATGGCACAAAGTTGAAAAGGCATCATATAATCAATGGCTTTCTTTCTCTTTACTATATAATATATAGTAAATAAATAATATATAAATTATTTAATTTATAATAAATAAATTTATTTAATAAATTTATAATTTATAAATTTAAATATATAATTTATTTCCTTTTTTCAGGAAACCATGCAAACACGGGAAGCTTTCCTCAGATGTAACCACTGAGCTCTCARTAGCAACATTTCTGTCTAATATATTAGAGCATCAGGATATTTAACCTGAATTAAGTACAATTTTACTATTCTGAAGAACAAAAGAAAATACAAACTTATTTCTAAACTAAGGGGATTTAATGCTTTGGAAAAAGTTCAGCTGCTTGAATTAATTGGTACCTTGCAAATTAAAAGATAATCAATTATGCCTTCCTGAGAAGTGTCAGAAGAAGTGGGTTTCAGAAGTATGAGCACTCAGTGGAAGGAAGCAGTTTGCTGCTGTGCCTTCAGGGTTCTACATGGCGGCCAACACCAAGTGCAGAGCAGTAGATTGGTACTGGTGTAATGGGAGTGAGATGACCAAAGCTTCCTTCCTGCTGCAGTGCTATTTGTRTCAGGTGTTCATTCGGTGAGACAAGGCTTTAAATATGTTTTATTTTGATAACAAACACTTTAAATGGCACAAAAGTTCTTTTAACTGAGATGTATTGCTCTCTGTTGCATTGCAAGCATTCCTGGAACCTCCTTTTTTTTTGTTGGGCATCAGCAGTAGCACAGCAGGAGGTGATTGCTGTACTGAGCAACAACATCTCCTCTTCCATTCACTCAGGGAAGTCTTGGAACATTCAGACTTCATAACTTGTCTCACAGAAGTCTKACTTCCATCTTGTTCTGGAACTGTTTAAAGAAAATATTTGAGGTGAAAGTAATGAAACAAGCACACTAACTCATGCAATTAAGTTGCTGTGAAAAAAAAAGTGAAGGAATGCACACCTGATTTTTCCCCTTTAAAAGCATTCAGCTCCAGCTAATTAGCAATTTGAGTAGAGCTTGGTGGACTGTGAGTAACTGCAAAGGAAAAACAGGTACTGCATGGTAAGACTGGGTGAACCAACTTAAAAATAATCTATGCTTTAAATGGATAGTAAATGTAATTCATGTTCAAAATTAGACCTGAGTGATCTGGGAGATATTCACATTCCAAATTAGATCTGGGTGATCATTGGGAGATATTGAACTCCCATTGAAATTTACAACACCTGCAGGAACATCTCGTATTAAAAAGAAGCAACAGAATTTTCATTGTGTCTGAGTAGATTTCAGCTAYTGAGTCCTGAACAGTTCATTTTTTAAACATAGCACTAGTGTATGAATAGCAGTTAGGTATTCTAGCAGACCAGGTCCAGCAGTTTAACAGGCTACTCTTTGCTAAATAGTACAAATTATACCTTTTTTAACCTCCCAAAAACAGTCTGAGCAAATCCTTGATGAATTGTGTTCCAGTTTAAAAATCCCTGACAAAGAGACTGATTACAGTGTGCATAAGAAACCAAAACCAAAACCAAACAAAAATAAAGTTCAATAAGGAGAGTTATAATGAAAATGTGGAGGACAGCGGAAGGGAACAACCATATAAAATATCCCACTCATTTATGTATTTAGGAAAACATTCCAAGGATTTCTGTGCTGAATACCTGACTGAAACTGTAAAAGGCGTTTTCCTCAAACAGCCCACAGCTGAGCTGTACATAGCAATGATATCTAAATAGGACTGTGTCCTGGAGGATGTAAGGATGTGTAATTTTGGAAAGTCAGTRTGTACTCTGGGGCTTTGTCTCTGCCACCTGATTCCTTCCCTTATGGTTTCTGTATCTCTAGCCCTGCAGGTCCAAATACAAGCTTGGAAACAAGTTAACTACCACTTGCTTAACCAAGGGTATTGCAGCCTACCTGTGGGACAAAACCAGAACCAGCCGTGACATCTTCGTTGTTAGCACMCTGCATTGTCCTGCCCWGGAGYGAGGAATTCAAAACATCAGAGAGTATCATACAGGCTGTTATGGGTTTTGTTGGGTAGAAAAGGATGTGTGGGACACCAAAAGCAAGGGAGTTGTGAGAGTAAGACTGGGAATGACGTTCTGCTTCAYAACTCCTGCCCCCAGTGTTCACAGTTTTGTCAGCATCTGGTTGTATCTTGTAGTTCGATTTTGAGACCCTGTCCCCATGGCACGTCAAGTGCTGATGGCCAGATCTCTGTTTAAACCACAGTCTTGCTGGAAAATGGCCCRATTTACCCATGCAAAGTGGGATCATGTTTAAAAACCACTTAAAATCTATTTAAATCCTCTCAGGCACTAAGATTTTGTTTAAAGATAATTTTTAAYCTGAATGCTGCCAGTGCTAGAGCAACTTCAGTAATGCGGAAAACAAGTGGGAGCAACAGCAAAGACATGTTGCTGGCAACCAGTGCWGCTCAAACCTGTTCCTCATAGTTGCCAGAGCTTTCCATGTAATGTTACACCAGCAAATTCACACCACTCAGAAAAGGCTGGGATTTTTTGACAGAAAAAATTTCTGGCAAAAGTTTACAGATTGGTATTGCAAGATTCTTTATAAGATACTTGCAGGGGCAAATCAAGTTTAATATCTAGGCTTATGTTAATAGGTGTTTAAATAAAAACAATATACTAACTAATTTGGGTTACAGGACAGATTTGGAGGGATCCTCCAAGTTTTTCCCCCCAACTCATTCTAGATTTGGAAAATAATGTGAGCTTTCCTGGGAAATGAAATTCTTTATTTCCCATGCCACTTCCTAAAGAACGCAGATGTACTTATGATGACATAAGGTGACAAAATAAAAGGAAAAAAGTAGTAATGAAAGGATATATCCTAAAGGCCTATTTCTGTTCCTAGGGAAATCAATTTAACAATTCCCATTTACTTCAGTTGGGAGCTGGGTTAAGCTTTGGTAGTTTTAAAGGAACTTTAATAGCACAAGAGTTGTCTACCTTGGGCCAAAAGAAAGTGAGAGACTTTCAAAGTATCGAATTAGAGACATGGGGTTGTATCCCATTTATTATGCCTGGACAATCTGGTGCAGGAACAGAGTAACTAAAAATGCTCTGRTCTTCCTTTACAAATTTCCTACTACCACTTCTCTCAAATGAGACTTAAAAAGAATACAGWCACATACTAACACACCCCAAACTCTCCTCTTGAAGCTGTAAAATTCTTCCCTCCCAYCCTAAAACTACCTCTGCATCAAACATGCAAATTTATAACCCAGAAACAGGGCTGACTGAGTTTCAGAAAATATTTTAAGAAGACAGCTAGTACTGGATCCTCATCTTTCAGTACTAAAAGAAAGCCTCTTTTATATATASTTGTTTAAGTTTCAGGTAAACCTATTATGACACAGAGATCTCAAAATATAGTAGAGTGCCCTAAAAACTGACTTAGACCACCTGAATTCACTGATGTACAATTGAAGATGTAAATTGCACAGAATGCTATGCACAGAATATTTYACTTCAGTATTGCTCAGAAATGTTAGACTGTCAGACCCTGGCCATACAAGGACTGTTTGATTGTTGTATTTATATTCTCTACAGAGAATTAATAAATATTTAGATCAAATCCATGTGCATGCATGCATGGTTGACAGAGAGAAAGAACCATTTCCATGAGGCTTCAACAACTCCATACTCCTGTRAGGATATGAAAAASCAGAGAAGTGCCTTTCAAACTGAGYGAGTGGTACGTATTACCAGGAGCACATTTGCAAATAACTCTATAAATACAAAGTAATTGTAAAAATAACCTTTTAAAACTGCCTGTAACAGAACAAGTTGATTAAAAACATCCCCATTGTTCTTCTTTATTCCCTTTTGTATCGYTGGTTCTGCTGCAATTCATATTGTGTTTTTGAGTCATTGCCAATGCTGCTATCTGGAGAGAAACCACTGAAGCAACTTCAGTGATTGCTGTCTTTATATAGCCACAATATGCCAATATTGCAAGGCTGCTAATTCTGTARGATGACTTTTTCTCATTTTGTGCTTCTATTATCCCAGATAAAATAACTACTGCAGAAAATGTTGTGAATAGCTCTGTAATATCTCCTCRGGCTGGCAGCAGGGTGCTATAGAAAGCTGTGTTCTTAGCTGCTGCTTCTCCTACACATCTTTCCCAGTTGTCACTTCACTCTGCTTTCTTTGGTGAAGTGGATTTGCAATTGCCAACAATTATAAACCTCTTGAAGCAATGCAGAAATGAAAGAAATAGAGCTGCTAGAAGGGAGGAATGAAAGTACCCATGGAAGAAGGGCCCTTTCCTCAGTACCTCAGCAACGGAATAATCTCCTTGGCTTGTGATTTTGACTGGATTAGACTGAGTGAACATCCATGTCTTGATGATGCAAAGGGTCCCCATATCTGTTACCCAGAGGACAAGAATAAAAAAGAAATTTCCTAACTTGCAGTTGTGGTGAACAGACAAAATGCAATGCAAGCAATCCTTGGCAATTCAGGCCTGCAAACAAACTCAGAAAGATGGTGTAGTATGTTGCTTATGTTTGGG
Source organism: Alauda arvensis (assembly GCA_902810485.1). NCBI lineage: Eukaryota > Metazoa > Chordata > Aves > Passeriformes > Alaudidae > Alauda > Alauda arvensis. The sequence goes on along the minus strand of CADDXX010000008.1, from coordinate 4,182,882 downwards.
TCTCAGGAGATATTCGTAGGAATTAGCTTTCCCTTTACGTTTTTCCCTGAAAATATAATTGCAGTAACAGTTGCATTGCTAAGGCCTTGACCCTTTGCACATCCATGTCAGACTTCATACAGACAAGTTGTCTCATTCRTTAAACAAGTCTGGAAGTGCTAAGCCACTCGTGTCTGACACTGCCTGTCACTGTGCCCTAGCTCTGTGCTGCCTGCACTCAGCCTGCCTCTTCTGAAGGGAGTGCAGGTAGCCCAGCAGTTAAATGCTGCCTGCATGACCTGGTACTCCACYTCCAGAATCTGCAATTTCGCCTAACATTGCCTGYGGATAACTCTARAATGGCAACCTGTCTCAAAAGCTAAAAARGCATATTTTTCTTCTTTATCCTCTAGTATGGGAATACTTAGATTGCCTTCAGTAAGACTGTTCACAAATTTGAATGCAGATTGATACCCTGCTAAGCATAGAGAAGAAAATACAAAATGTTGRTACTGCTCTATGTTGTTTCACTTCCCTGTCTGGCAGAACAAATCAGATTAAGAGTTTAGTGTTTTATTTTTGTTTTAAACTTCAGTGTGAGGAGAAGATGAATTGTGGAARGAAGAAGGATTCACTCCATTTAGAGCTGAACTGCTGAATGTGAAARGAGGTTCAGGATGTTGCACATGTTTTAAGTCTTAAAATGTCTTGTTATTAGCCAGAAGCTTTTATTATGCAAAGAAATACTTCTACTGCCTCATGTAATCTGACGTACTTTATTAAAAGTCTAAGTTTAACAAAGCTATTTTTATTTTCAGGAAGTCATAGTTTATGTGATTTAAAACATGAATACATGGAGGACAGCCCTGGGGAAGCTAAGCCCATATCTGGAAATGCAGCAAAAGAGCACTTGTGCCAGTTTTTAATTTAACAAATTCTRTTTGCAGAAGCCAGAACTAGTGGTTAATGCTGCCAGTTTAYTCAACATAGCAGTCTCTCAGCAGTAAATGTCCTCTGTTTTATTAATGATTTTAGCCTYGATCCCATAATTTAYCATTTMTTATAGTTCTTATTTTCTGTAATTAATTATCTCTATTATACAAAAAAAGCAGGTGTGAATAATGAGATGCCTTCCAAAGAGTGTCACTGAGATCAAGGTCRTGAGAATTATTCTTCTTTAAATACTCTCAACTCTGCCACCAAYTTTATCTGAGACCTTCAATAAACCMCTTAATCTCTCCACATCTGTTACTCCACCTGCCAACTGAGAAYGGCAGTTCTTCCCAAGCTTGCCAGCTACATTTTACTGTGAAAGTACTTTTACAACTCCTGAGTACACAACATCTCTCAAGAGCCAGGTGTTACTGCCTTGATGGAGTCGGCACAATGTGAGGGATGGCCACACCCCTGGTCTGAGCTAGGGGTTTGTGCAGCTGGCTGACCACTGCTACTTTGCAGGTCAATACTATAGTGGAGGCCTATAACCACTTTATTGCAGAAATTACCTCATAGATTTGTAGGTCTGGAGGTTATTATACAGGTAAATTTGTCAGCAGATGTCCTATAGTAATCTGGAAGAGAATAGTTTAGAAACCACAAAGTAAAAATATAACTAATTTTTTCCCAAGGATTTTAACTTATTACAAATGTCTGGTTCATCTTTTGATGTATCTTGAAAATGAACATAAKTTTTAGTACATATACAATTTGACTCTCAATTTGAAGATTTTCTGAAGTTGAGAAACCTATGGAGCCTTTGGGAAAAGTGGAAAATGATCCTGAGAAGAGGTGGTTGTCACTCTGCCAATCTCCCCTG
>CADDXX010000008.1:4144842-4175944 GCA_902810485.1 Alauda arvensis | reverse complement strand
TGTTTCTAGCAAGAAGGAAGAAGGAAGAAATTTTCAGTATTCTAGAATTGCAACTAGCCCTCAGCCTCTATACTGGCATCAAAATGCAACTGTAATCTGCATAGTTATAAAGTATTTGCAACCCAAAAGAAATATGTATCTACACCTAATGAAATAACAGGGACAAATCTGGGCTTCCTGAAYTGGCTGTCGCTTGCAAGCAGTCCAGCTACAGGCAGTACCTGATGCTGACACATTGTTCAAAGAAAGAGGGCTCTGTAGGCCCAGAGTCTGTTGGGTTACATAAAATTCTTTGGCTAAAGGGGAAAAACTTTAGCCAAAGAGGCATTTCTGTGGTCAATATAAATAGGCTTTTCCTAGCTCTTCTTCTGGTTGTTGCACTCACCTGGCTTAACTGATAAGGAAATTCCAGGCAGGAAGCTCTTATGCTACTGAAGGAAATTAAAAAAACCCTGTGGATTTCCAAGGTTGTGGAGGCAGCCATTGAGGAGCATTATGATCTTTCCAGAAATCCTCTGCAATSTTGTCTTACCCAGATCTTCATGCTGGGGCAATGTCCATCTCCCACAAAATACCAGTCACCTTCCATGCCTTCCCCAGTACCCCCTCCCTCTGCTCATGCTCTGACACTGGGAATGGCCGATTACCTTGAGGTTGGCACTGCTACCCCTCCTGTCTAACAGAGCTAGGGGCCAGCTACTGACCAAGGTGCTGGATGATGGTGGGAGGATCCAGTCCTGCCGTTACATTATGGGAGAGGCTAGCATGGAAGCAGCATTGTTTGGGATACTGAAAGTCTAGGGGTGACTGTGCAACTAAGTTAGGACCCTGAAAATTGCAGCCCTCTCAAGTCTTGCACAACCCACTCCCAAGTGCCAGTAATAGCAGCTGTGGGCTGAGTGTGGATACAACTATCCCTCCCTGCTCCCTTGCCATGCCGTTCCCTAGGGACTGCCCTAGGGACTGCCTCAACTATTCCTCTGCTGGTTTCATTCACTGGGCTCCCTAAGGTCAGCTGGAAATAGGCCAGAGTGCTGTCTGCCATTTGGAGCTCTGAGAAGGCACTTCTCGTGGAATCAGGCTTTCACCTGGAAAGCCAAGGATCAATTCTCCATTCACATCGCTAGCTTTCCTGTATTTCCTGCTAGGACATATTATTACATATAATAAAGGAGCCAAGAGCACAGGTGAAAGCCATCAGAAAACTATGTGTTAGTCTTTGTGTTTGATGTGTTTGTGTCCATCTAAGGTTATCTAAGGGTGTTTGGGCCCASAGATGGGCAGAAAACTAGAATACTTTATTTTGTCAGATGTACAGTTCATAAAATCAAACACATGGTTCAAACTACCCTTTAAGTCAGGTGATACCTTTTAAAGCATTAATATGCCATATGTAAAGGYACAGAGATGAGCATAAAAAATGAGGGAAATTAGAACACTTGACACAGTGGCTTTGAAGCAGCATGCCCACAGCTGCACAGCTGTGCAAGCATTCTGTAGTGTGAAGCTTTGTGGGGTTTCTTGGACAACTTTTGTTGCTCCAAACCAAAATGCCACATGCAAGCCCAGGTYAGAAGGTCTGAAAAAGGCTTTGTTGGTGCTCTGTRCAGTTGATTCCATGAGTGTCTTTTTGGACTGATACATTATGCACACRTCTCTACATTTAACTGTACTAGATATACTTCTTAGATAACAGCCACATTGTCAGTAGAGTTGRAACACACAGGATATGAAGCACAGAGATAYTTTCTTTGAAAGTAAATCAATCACTGTATTGAAGATCTATACAGATACTTACCAGGGTAAAATTTAAAATAGCTCCAAAAATAAAATGAGTGATTATGCATTCTTTCTATTGATTTCTGCATTGCTTTTAGGCTACTGCATACCCAAATGCATGCAGTGCACACAGGAGCTTGGCATGCTTTGAAGATTATGCCAAATTCTACTTGCTTTATGCAAGAAGATGAATTCAGTGATATTGCTCCTGTACGTAAGAAAGAAGAAATTTAGTCCCAAGTTCCTTGTTTCCTTGGCAAAGTGTCCTTATAAAGCATGCTGGCAGTTCTACAAGCTTTTAAGCAGTGGATTTAATTAGGCTGTTTATGTAAGCAGAAGCCTGAATTTGTTCAAATGCTGCCCAGTTCAAATTCTATGCCACAGCTGAAGTTTTCATATGAAGTCATGCTTTAAGGAAGTAAGACAYTCATTACTGAAAGCCCTCTCCCACCACTGTGGCAATGATGGTGTGGGTGAGGGCTGGACAACCAGGGGCTTTAAAATTGTATTTCCATACAGCACTTTTCTTCTTCCTTGTTGTGGCATTGATGAGCAAAGACAAAGCAACAAGAAGCACCTGCCTTTCTGGTTTAATGGACTCAGGATACCCACAGTGATTTAAATGTTGCATATACAGYTATCTGGCTTGGAGTAGGCTGCTGTTAACTCTTCTCATAATTCAGCAGGGGTAGCAGAAACCATCAACCACTCAAAAAGGATAATCTGAGATATCTGGTACATGGTTAACATTGGTCCCTATTTATTGGAAAAAAAGGAGAAATTTGGTTCTCAGCAACATGATACAAATCTTGATAGAAGAAAGACAARACAGTGGCCAACAGGCAGAAAAGATAGAGAAAAAAGACTCTTGTACATAGTCTAAGCCTGTTCTGACTCTTGTACCCAAGTCAGAGTTTGCTGTGGGCCRATATTACACAGGTAAGCAGAACTAGAACTTCATACTTACAAGAATCCCTCTCACATCCCTGAATACCTTTTGAATGAATGAACCTGAAATGTGGAGTGGGAGTAGTCAAATCCCAYTGATTGATGTGGGATTGAGTTTTCTCATGTCTAACTTCATGGAAATAAAAGGAAAGTCCATGAAAATRATTTTTAGCTGTTACCATTTCAGGAGTAGTATACTCAGAATCCATCTGCTGGGTGAGGATTAATTAAGCCATGCTAATACACTGTTAATAGCCAGTAACTTTATAACATCTCTGAAACTGGCTCTGCATGGAGTTAATGAAAAATATGGTGCATTGGATTAGCATGGGGAGGTTTTGGTGGCTGAGGGGTTTCTGTGAAAAGAGATCCATTGCCAGCTGRCCCCAAGATGGTCTAACCACTGGCCAAGGTCAAACCCATTAGTGATGGTGGCAGTGCCTCTGGAATAATGTACTTACAAAGGGMGAAAAAGCCTGTGCAGCAGCAGTCACAGCCAGAGAATGCAGGAKTGAGTACACATGGCAGCAGGAGCCCTGCAGACACCAAGGTCAGTGCACAAGGAGGGGCAGGAGGTGCTGGAGCAGACGTTTCCCTGGTGCAGACCATGGTGAAGCAGYTRTGCCCCTGCAGCCCATGYGGTTCTGCAGCAGAGCAGAGACCCACCTGCAGCCCATGGAGGACCCCACTCTGGAGAAGGGAGATGTGCCTGAAGGACACTGTAACCCTGTGGGAAACCTGTGCTAGAGCAGGCTCTTGGCAGCACCCTTGGAGAGAGAAGCCCAGGCTGGAGCAGTTTGCTGGCAGGATTTGTGACCCCAAAGGAGACTCACTTACAGAGCAGCCTCTTCCTGAAGGAAGGGATTCACACTGTGGAAAGGATTCATGCTGAAGTAATTTGTGAAGTCTTGGAGAAGAATGTTGGAGAAGTTTGTGGAGGGCTGTCTCCCATAGGAGGAACCCCACACTGGAGCAAGGGAAGAGTGTGAGGAGTAAAGCAAGAACAGAATCTATTCTCTACCCCTCTGCACCAGGGGGATGAGGAARAGAAAACCAAGAGACAAGTCTGGGAGGAAGGGAAGGGTGGGGGGAAGGTGTTTTAACATTTGGTTTTATTTTCTCATTATCTTAATCTGATCTTATTTATTATAAATTCAACTACTTKCCATGTATGGATCCTGTTTACCCATTATGRTAACAGGTGAGTAGACCCTCCTTCTCCTTATGCGACAAACCTTTTGTTATATTTTCTCTCCCCTGAGAGAGCTGAGGATGGGATGGATGGAGCAGCTTTGGTGGGTACCTGGCATCTCACCAGTGTCAACCCACCATACACAGGTGCAACTGGATGGGTTCCACTGCACATGAAATACCTCTGTTCAATGTGCAGTTCTCATATAAAAGCTATTAAGACAAAAAAAAAGAAGACTAGCATCTCACTGGATTTTCATMTTATGTCACCTGGCAGGAATACTTCCTACTACAGAGATCATGAACTACAGAGGGGTTTAGGTATACTTCCACCAAGTGCAGCAAAACATTTTTTTTTGTTCTATCTCTCTCTCGTCTCCTCATTTTCTTGTAAGCAATGGTGGAGATGTAGGAATCTCCTTCCTTTTCAACTTCTACTGCCTTCAGTGTGGCTGAGCACACTGCTTCTAAATTACTTTAACAAATATATAATATAGCTGGTATAACACATTCTTTYCCAAGCCTCCAGCTGAATCCTCATTCCTACTCATTCTAACGTTTCTATTGAACATGCTCTGATACTGTGGGTGTTAAGACTTCAAACAAAAAGGGTGTCTGCTTTACAGGAGACAATACTTCACTATGAGAAGTCACTGATCACAGTCTAATTGACATCAGTGAGAACTGCATTTCATGCTCTTCTTGATATTCTGTCTGTATTTTCCTCTTAGCCCTGCTTATAGCTGTTAAATTGTCCCAGCAYTACTTTCTGAGGGCATATATTTGCAGAATAATCATATCACACAAGTGTGCTATTTTACACCAGCCAGAACTACAGCTCATTCTTCTTCATTCCCTTATGTATATGGATACTGCCTTGGAGATATATTTAAAAACTGTTTAGTTTATCTTAGTTTATTCCTAAATTCAGATTGGAATGAAGACAAAATATTATTTATTCACTGGTTTAGTAACTTTTAAGGTAGCTTTTGCACCTCTATTTAGCAGCCCTTAGAAATTTCCACATATGAAACAGTCCTATAAATACAACAAAATTAAATACATACATAAAAATGAACACAAAAAGTATTCTTTTTTTTGTTGCTGTTGTTGCTAAAATTTGCAGAGCCCCATTACTTCMAAAAAGGTGGGGTTTTTAAGATTCAATGGGATTTTAGTTTCAAATCTGTTCCAGATATTACATCTGCTCCAAAGCCATCCAGTTAAACTGATATTGCTGGGTGGGTTTTTTTTTTTTTTAAATTTTGTCTTTCCCTAATTATTTTCTTTATTTGACATGGAGTAGAGAACATAGCACTTAGGAAAAATCCTTGAGAGACCATCTTATTTAACTTCCATGGTTTGAGTGACTGTATATTTGATAAATTACTTCACCTGTTAGAAAAGTGAGTTTTAAGTGAATGGAATTGTACAAGAACAAAGTGCTGACACCTGCAGCAAGCTTTACTGGATGTTTTGATCACAGACACAGTTTGTTTACTCTTTTCTCAGGTTTTGGGGGCTTTTTTTGCACTGCTTTTCTCTTGCATWTTTGAGGTGTTCTGCCCTTAAAGGGAGAAAAAACATATGCCGACATTTGCATGTTTCTTCTCTATTTTAAGTGTTTGTAGTTTCACATACTCATTGAAATGTGAAAGAAATTGCAACATGCATCTTAAAAGAGAATTTCAAACAAATCTCTCTTAGGGCAATGTACATCAAACAGCATSCTTTAAAGTATGATTTATCATTTGATGTAGCTAGTGCATCCTCACGTTTCCCATCTGACAAAGGCAGGTAATGCACCCTTTACAACTCTGTGACAAGTGTTTTGTCACTGGAGCCACAAATTCCCTCAATTTTGCCTTTTGCCCAGCAGCTAAAGCAAAGCAGTTCTAGAAGCATACCTATTCTTTCCATCTGAGACCTTTCTACATGGCTTCTTCTCTGAACACACATTAAAGGCATTAGAAAAGGAACCTCGCAATTTCTAGAATCCTTTTTTCCTTTTTTTGTTTGTTTGTATTGTTAGTCCGACATAAACTGACATGTTTCATTTGCTCATACCTAACAAGCTTATAATGATTTAGTTCTGTATTTTGATGAAATTGTGAGAAGTTGAGAGCTTCCTACCTAATGTGTGCATTTCTACAATATTATGAGGAAGTAACATGGGTAAAGTTTTGATATGATCTTCCTCTTTATAACACATAAGAGGTTTATAGTCCTTATAAAATTTCCCCCTTACAGGGGAAAGTTTCTTCCTTCATTCTCCATAAGGAATAAAATATACAGCCAAAAATCTCCACAAGCCATTGCAACTGAGTAATTGTTTATATAAGTCCCACCGAATGCACCTGAAATAAAACAGAGACAGGCAAAATTAAACAGAAAAATTACTGCAAAACAGGTMATTGACCCTAAACCTTTCTGCTCAAAGAAATTACCTTCTGAACATGCTGTAGTTCTAATTATGACTGCAATGAAGCCAGACCAAGCACAAATTAATATACTTTGCCTTTACTATTTCTATATTCAGTCCTCTCTTCCTCTTTAGTCCAAACATAATCAGTCTTCTTTTCACCTCCAGTCTGCACTGCAGACTATAATTAAACAATGAAAATCTGACATGTATCTATAGAGCAAAATAATTTAAAGAACCACTTAGTACATGGTATTTTTTTTTTCATTCATACAGAATTATCCTTAATATACTTTTATTCCATTTACTCTTCCTTCTATGCATTTTAATGCTACTGCTCTCATTCCTGTGCTCATTCATTTTGGACTTCATATATTGGTTTGACAGAAGCCAGACTTACCTCAGTTGCTATTGGACAATACCGCAGGGTCCAGTGAGACCACTTGTCGGCTTGTATTTCCACAAAGCATGTTTGGAGGAAAATTACTGAGGAAACCACATGCATAATTAAATAACAATGATCAAAATAATTTAAAATCTGGCACATTCTTAATATGAAAGGGAAATTTATTCAGGGATATTTTCAGCTAGGTAAGAATTGGGAGATCGCTTCTGCTGATACAGTGTGGTATGTTACAGAATAACAAGGCAAACTGCTACAGAGGTTACTATATATATTATGTAGCCTTTGAAATATTATACAGGGCATTACAGCCTGAAAGCTACGCTCTTCCCCTTGTGACACCYATAGACACAGCTATGTGTGAAAAATGCAGGCTTGTGTCTCCTTTGTCCTTAAAAGCACTTTTTTTTTTCCCTCATATGGGTAGTTCGTGCTGAGTCTCCAAAACCCCTCCAAGAAACTGACTTCAGACTGTACCTCTAAGCACCAAGAGAAAATCTGAAGCAAAGGATAGTGGCCTTCCAAAAGGCAAAACACACAAATTGATGGATAAAAGATCCACACAGCAATATCAGTGCTGGCTCACCTGCAGGTGGACAGCAACAGACTACTTGGAACAGTAAGGAAGCATTGCAATGACCTATTTGTTTTTCCYTTACAAACTGACAGGGAAAAGTCAGCTTGTTTTGACTACCACAGTTCTGGTGCACAGTGAGCAGAGTGACAAGATTCCCATGCTCAGTTATGGAGATGTCTTTCAGCTGGAAAGGGTGGTTCAGGGCAGCTGAGTCAGCCTTCACCACAGCCACTGCCCTCAGAGAACAGGGCTGCCACTGCCACAGCAGCAGGTGTAACAGCAGAACTCCTCCTGCTTTCATGGCCTAACACAAAGCATGCCATCCTCTCCCCCAGGTTCAAGAGGCTGTCATTTCACCAGCTGTTTATTTAATCCTGACTAATCCTGGATTCAAGCCACAGCCTTTTGTGTAATGAAATGAAAAACTGAAGGACGTACCACAAGAAAAACTAAAGCGCGATTTGAAAAGTAGGTGCTTTTACTCCTCCATCTTGAGTCAAACCAGATTAATGAAGCTCTAACTAAATGGAAATATTTGTTTGTAAAAATAGCAAATTATTTAAAGTTATTGCTATTTTTCAAAGYATAAAGGCATGACCTTCCTCTCTTTTCCTCTCCACAGACTTATTCTTGCTGGCAGAAAAAAAGTCATGGCATACAAGCTTCATTACTGAAGTCTTTCAACATAATTAGGTATTTGAATATCTAGATTTACCCTCAAACAAGCTACATATACTTTACCCTCAAAGACGAGTGGATTTTGACTATCAAAATATCAAAACTTYGTAACTGTAAAATCATAGAAGCATCAAGGCTGGAAGAGACCTCTAAGATTGCCAAGTCCAGCCATCAACCAGCACTACCACTGAGATCCCTAAACTTCTAACCCGCATCATCCAGCACCGAATCCAGATGCCTCTTAATCACCTTCAGAGATGGTGACTCCACCACCTCCCAGGGCAACTGAGTCAGTGCCTGACATGCCCCAACAGTGAATTTTTTTCCTAATATCAGATTCTCCTGTCTCAGCTGAAGGCCATTTCCTTTGGCCCTCTCACTGCAGGCACAGTAGAAGAGACCAACCCCCACCTCACTACAGCCTCCTTTCAGGGAGTTGCAGAGAGCAAAGAGGTCTCCCCTGGGCCTTCTCGTGACTAAACAAACCCAGCTACCTCAGCAGCTACCCATAAGGCATGTTTCCTAAACCCTTCACAAGCCTTGTTGCAAGTCCTGCACTGGACACGCTCCAGCACTTCAATATCCTTAATACCAAATACCAGCCTTGATACTGAATTTGTGTTCCTATTTGTGCTTTAAGTAATTATTTTCCCATAAAACTAAAGATCAAAGATTTGACAGCCTACCAAACTTCAGACTTAGGGACTGAATTTTGCAAGTAGTTTGGAAAGAGTTACCTAAAGCTGGTCTCAGTAGTATTAGGTCTCTGCTCTTCCTGTAAACTAGTGAGCCTTTATTTTTAGTTTTCAATTGTCAATATTTCTTTTCCTTTTGTAAAGGAAGTTAAAGAACTGCCAGTCCTTGAAGCTGTATTTACAAGTCCATTGTGATAAAAACAGGGCTGATAATTTTATGCAGCACTCAGACTACTTCAGCTCCTTCAGCTGGCAGGACCTCTAAGAAAAAGACTACATGCTTGTGTCAYTGAAGTTGCCACAGGTTTGCTGATCTCATGTTACCTGAAAAACTGGGAACTTAGCTCCTTAGGGAAAGTACAAGCCACCTTTCCATTAAAGTTTTAATGCTACTTCCAGATCAAGTCTTTGTAAAATCACTTTGTGGTTTAAAAGCACTCCCTGCAAAATTAGCAACTAAATGCTTTCTTTACCAAAATGCACRGGAACAAAGAAGGGGATTAATTTTCCCATGCTAAATTAGAACAACCACCTTGTTTTAAGTGAAACCMTTAAGAGCTCAACACAAATCCTACCCACACAAACAAAATCAATTCATAGATTAAATCKATCACCTGTGTTTAATGAACATCAGGCTATAGAAAACATGCTAATACCATGCTTGATCCCTATCCTGATCTTGSAGAAAAAAAAAAMCAATTGAAGAAACCTTTTATTTTGAAACTGTTAAATAAAGGAGAGGGAAAGTGGTTAGCACAAGACCAAAACTTGGTATTTAAACAAGAAATACTCTTTGGATGTATTTAATGCTCTCAATAAAGCTACAGTTTATAGGAAGTCAACACTACATGAAAGAAAATACCAAGGCAGAAGGCTCTAACAGCTGCATCTCCGGTAGGCAATGCCAAAAGCTGAACTGCTTAGAATTTTGCTACATGGAATCACTGAGGTGACATCTGTTCTGCCAAACCCTGTACACATGTGACTACCTTGAGTAGACCTGAAACTTGCCTGTGAAACGCCAGGTCCTGCTGAGCAGTACTGCTGGTGTCTCTGCACAGGTCACAGACACAGTCCCACACAGCAATGTGCACTGGTCAGACCACACCGACCTCTTGGYTGTGGCAGCTGAACTGTGGCAGATCTGAACCAGCACCGAGGCTTTTCCAACAGCACCTCCTATCTACCTACAGAAGACCTCTAAGTTTTTGGGGTTTTTTTTTTTTTGGATACAGACATGATCGAACTACAGTTTAAAGAACTATTACCTTTAAGGCATATCTTTTATGATTTATGATATATACTCTAGAAGGAAAGGCACATGCATTTGCTGTCAAAATTCTGCTGTTCCAGTAAACCTAAAGCCTAATGTAATGTGAGCCCATTCAACTACAGTTTCAGTTGTAAACAATCACCCCTTTCCCCTCCTAAGCCATTGAGTGAAAATCACTACCCTGTAAATGACTTGAAAAGTTTCAGCCATGACTTAAAACTTCACAAAGAGATTGCAACAATAGTTCCTGTCTTTTTGTTTATTATTTGCATTAATAAAAGAAATATGTATATATTTGAGCACAAGCCCAACTATATCAAGGACAGATTCATACCRAGTGAAATTAAAAAGGGAAATGGCTGGGTTCTGGAAAAACCAACAGGTAATGAAATAAGGGTAAGAGGAATAGTCACCTCAACCAACTAGCATAAAGAAGCCTTTAATTACCTTAATAAGCAGCTGCTCAGGTTTGTGAGATTCTTTCAAGACTGAAAAGTTAAATTTGAAGAAACAAATACCTACTGGGCACAGCTAGCAACCAAGTCTGAGGTATTTTTAGGCTCAGTAACATACTTGGATTCCCATTTATGCTGGTCTAGATATCCYCTAGATTCCCACTTAAGATCACATTGAGTAAGAGCTAGGAATAGGCCTGTCAGCCTCTTACATCAATAGCCTTTTTCGTAACGTCTTGATTTTCTTCATCTCAACACTGCAGAAGTTGGTTTGTCTTTGCTGCCCAGGAATGCACAAGAACAGCAGGAGCATGGAGTAATAATGCACACACCATAAAATTACTGCACAGGAGTGTAAGAACAATCATTCTGAAAACCAATAAACTACACCACTTATTTTTACAATGTACTTTATTTTCACCAGTTGTGTATGTTATTCAGGTGACTCATTCTGTGTTTTTATTATGAGTATTCAAGATACATGTAAGATGAAGGACACAAYTGAATCACAAGCCTGATCCTGTAAGTTGACACTTCTCTACTGTATTTCTACTGATGTAATCTTACTAAAAATAAAACTCTGAAGCACATGACAGCAGAATAATACCAAAGCAATAGTCACATGAAAAATTTCTCCACTTGTGGCTTCCTCAAACAGCATATAGAAGACCAGCATCTACTACTGACATCACTGAAGTCTTTTACTACATATTTTGCAAGGTAATGGGCATTACTATTTTACATCAGTAGTGAATGTGTGAAAACTTACCAGGCCTCAGCGCTGTAAAATCAATCTGATGGATAAAATCTCTAAGGCTACACCCACAGCCTAAAGCAGTGGCTATGAGAGGTGAATTCCCCACAATTCCAACATGCCATGAGATGTACACCCTAATGGTTATATAATTTCCCAATCTTGCCAGACCCCTGTTTAATAACTTCTGCTTAGAAGTTAGTCATTTCACCTGAGGCAATGCTCTGCTTTCCCTTTACAGTTGCCAGTACCTTRTATTCTCTCTTTCTGGCATATGACTCTCTTATGCCCCTTATGGGAAAAAAAAAGTCAGTGTAGGCAAGTTGCAGAAAGAGGGAAAACCAGACACAGAATATAGCTTGTCCTTAGGGAAGTAAACAATACTGGGACTTAGAAAGGACACCCCCTACAGACAGAGACATTTATTTTGTAGTGGAGCCACTAGACTTCAACAAATGGCAAGAACTGTAGTCATTTCATTCTATCTCCCATTGTGTGCCTGTTGCCTTTTAGCTACAGTGCAGGGAGTATCACTGAAATTCAAAGAGGGTTATTGACAGCTGTGTTTGCTGCTTTCTGCCCTGGCCATCACAGCCAGAGGCAGAGTTCTGAAGAAAGGAGTACTTGTCCCACTGACATGCTTTGTGARAAGAAGAGACTGGATGAAGGCACTAGTCTTCTGGCTTACTCAGCCAATCAAACCGAATCAGCGCATACACAGATCTGCAATTCTGACATCTTGGAGATTAAAAAGAAACAGATACAGCGGGACTCATGAGGTGAGAAGTATTATTGGACTACCTCACTCCTGTGTGAGGTACTTAGATCCTAGGGAGGTGTGTGCTATCAATTTCACAAGTAAAAAATTCTATGCATCACTGCAATTGTACCTCCTTCCAATTAAAATAGAAGTGAACAGATCATTGTGATGAATTCCACAAGAACCAAGGAACTACCCTTAGGAAAAAAAGCAAATGATTAGGGCTTACTAATCAAACTTTTCATGTATTCACTCTACGCATGTTCACTTGCAACTAAACAGCAAGGCCTTTTTCTTTGAAAAATGCCTCAGCCACTCAATGATTACAAGTTAAAACGCAAACAATAAATTCATAAACCATATGATCTAAACCAACATCCTCAGGTTATGTTGTGGCTGGATTCTCTTGTGCTGTCATCTGAGAACACAAACCCTAACAYTCCTGCTCATTCCAGGGTGTGTAGGAGAAGAAAAACACTAGACATGCTCTCCCATCTGTAAACCAYGAATAATTTATTCAGATAAACCTTTMAGAACTCTCTCAAGCAGAGAGTAAAACAGTATACTAGTGTACAATTAATGACAACCTAAGAAATCATGCTTTTGGTGCAAAGCATAAATTTAACATTAAATGCCACAAGATGATTTTTCATTACTTCAAAGAAGCTTATGATTGACAATAAACTTAAAAATAAATATTATCAGTATTAAGTAATCCATTTAATTTTTATATAGCTTTGAAAAACTCTGGATTGCTGGGAAACAATCTCTGTCTGGTAGCTGTCATAATCAGAAAAATTCTTGGTTCAAGTAACACAATTCAGCAGTGTACTTTTAAGTTCTCTGAAAGTATTACTATCTTCCACAGAACAAGTGCRTGATGATATCCCAGCACTCAATAAAATCACTGAGTTTATTTCAGTCTCTTTTTTCCTGGTAACAATACTTCCTTAGGATTCTTGCTTTTTTGTTGGTTTATCTAAGTAAGGAGTGTTGTCCTGTAGCAGATCTTTCCTGGGTATGAGTACTAAAAAAAACAACAAAAAACAAACAAACAAAAAAAAAAAAACCCAGTAAGACTATAATCTTATGGAAAATACTATTTAAAATTCGAAAAGYGTTTTTACATTTACAAACAAAATATCTGGTCACTAAAATGAGGATCTGAACTTCTGGTAAGTGTACAGGTAGCATCATGATATCTATCACAAAATACTAAGATTTTACTTTCAGCTGGTCACAAKAATGTTCTCCCGCCTCCTTTTATAAGCATTGAAAATTTTGATACTAAGAAGCCATAAAAAAATATAAAATGTTTTGCACTAAATTTTAGCAGGGGGGGTGAATGGCATTTTTTTTCCAGCCTGAGTTATATKATGCTTACTTCAGCAGTTTCAAAAACGAATACTGGATTTGACTTAGCTCTCTCCCCCAACTCTTGGAATCCAATCTGTCATATTTATTTTGTCACACCTATTTTAAAGGCCAACAGGAAAAGAAAGCACCTAGTGAAAGTTACTGCCACTATATTGTCACAGAACTGACTATTCTGTGTCCTTCATTACAGAGTCCCCTGTCCTATTCAGCTGCAGGCCCAACTTTTATCTCTTCCTCCTGTTGCTGATACACCTGGCTGTCCTAAACCCATCACTATACGCTCACACAGGATTAGAACACAAACTATTACATCAACATGAATCCATGTGGCTTTTGCAAGAGAAGTTCTGTCTTACAGTCCCTGCTGGAGTTCTCTGAATTGGCACTTCAGAGGTTACCACAACATGTTTGGACTCCTGRAAGTCCCTCAGTCAATGCTTCTAAAAAACAAAAGCCTTATTGTGACAGAAGTCTTGCACAGGTAAGTCACTGGTTAAACTGTAACTGTGAACAATAAATGGTCAGGTCATCCACTGGAGTGATGTCAAATGTGGAGTTCTTACAGTTATTTTTATTGACATGTCACTGTTTAACATATTTGTATGYAACCTGTGAAGAAAAGGTTTTTAATTATACCATCCTGAACAATTTCATTAAGAAAATGTCTTTTGAAAAATAGCAAGACACACTTAAGACTTGACTGAGTAAACTGGCAGATGAAACTATACCTAGGGACATGCAATGCACACASGTCAAGAAAAACACTAACTTCACAAAGTACGTGGCAAGTTCAAAACTGATTATGACCACTCTGATGAGTTTAGTGAGTACAATTTTGTAAAAATAAATACATAATACATACGTTTGGCAGCCAAAAAGTAAATTTAGAATTAGCAGWGACTATTAGCAGGAATCCAGTCAAAAATGAAAGAGAAAACATTATTGTGCTCTACTGTGTGTATAAATGCCTCCTTGCCCACAGTGTGCAGTGAACAGCAAGAATARTCACAGGTATTGTTGTTTCTGAGAGTTGTTTCATGAAGGAAGTGAACAAAAAGGAGGCAATAAAGGACTTAAAAATTCATGAACAGCTTGGGGAAAATGAAAAGTAATTGAAGAGAAGCCCATTAAAGATAATTAAACCAGAAAACATCCCTGACTCAGGAAATGCTGCCAGGTGTGAACAGCTGAAAGAGGTGAAAATTCACTTTGTCTACTCCTATTCTTCTACTACTACCTGCCTGGAATAACCATGGAAGACTTGACACTGGTCCACTTATCTTTGGCCTTGATCATAATTGCTGTTTTACAAAGTTAAATATTTTACCAAACCTAAACTGAAAATTAGTACAATAACTTTACAGACAACACTAAACTGAAGTAAAAGGAAACAGCTGAAGATTTCCTGTATTCTCTACTACATAGTTGTATGCTGAGCCTTTTTGACTGCAAGACTAAAGAACTTCTAAACCAGGAATCAGGATTTCAGAATTTGATAGACTTTGTATYGAGGTAATCACTGTGTCACAAATCTTACAAAGCATTACAAACCTTACAAATCTTACAAACCTGCAAGTGACATTGCTGGGAAAAAAGTTGTGGAAATGAACATGCAATMCCCAAAGAAAAAGCTATTCTATGGTCAGTGTACATACTACACTCGCTAATGCTCCTCAGGCAGCTCCTCCMTGTTTGGTAGAGCAAGCGCCTACAGACAGGTACTGTGGCTACTGCCTTTAGACATACACTGACTGACTACACTGTACACCCATGCTGATCTATTAGCTATCTAATTGCTCACCTTCCTAATAGCTATAGCTAGTTAAGGGCTTTAAAAGTAATCACTGCCTCTTTTCTACCAGCTCCGTATTTCAAAACATTTGTATGGAAACTCTGTACCTTTAAACCTCCATCTGTCCTAGGTAGTGACATTAATGAACAGCTTACATTAAGAGAGTACCAGGCTATTTGCCTCACTATTCCTTTCCTTATTTTCATATTCTATATTTATTTACTAAACTATAACACATTTAAGTATCTTTTCAGCATGCAGGCTTACTCACCTATTTTGTCAGAATCTGTGTGAATTGCCTGAATAACAGAAGTTCTGAGAATCATTTCAACATCTGAAGCTATTTTCAGAAGCTAGTAAAAGGAATAAGAAGAAAGGAACAACAGAGTAATTTAAATTATATGTGACTATTTCTGAAGGTATTTTCCATACTAGACAACTATTCAGATAATAAAGTCATTCAGTTGTACTACTCAGTGACTTATGTACTATGTACACATTGYTTTTGCCTTGGGGATCCTGGAATAACTTACAGATTGATATGAAAGTAACCTTGACACGGAGCACATAGTGAGGGAAAYTCTGGCTCAGTAACACACACCAGTACATACATCTACGTACCCAATTAAAACTGCAAATGAATAAGKTTAAATGCAACTACAAAACCAATTAACTACTTTCCAATGATCAAAGACACTCACACTTCGTAACATTTGACTTCCCATAGTGAAAGGGCAATCTCATTCTTTCAACATTACTGCTCCTGAAATAAGGAGATAAAAACAAGGGCAAAACATGACAAGAATTAGGAATACTAAGGTTTCACTGGAGAACTATGCAGAAACAATGCATTACCTAAAGACTACCCGAGGTATTAGTATTTGGCAAAAGGCCTAGAATTCCTTTTCTTGCTAAGAGGMTAAGCTGAAGCACCCTTGCTAGCTCTGCTGAGCCATTAAGAGAACTCTAATACTTGTTTGCCTGACACCTGTGTCAGAAATAAACGAAATTGTTCAAGTGAGACTTTTCAGGATACATGCTCACACTAGGAAATGGTGTATACCAACAGAACTGGATCTTTGCAAAGGCTAGAGCTCAATACTTGGTATCTACACTGCACCTCTTCTCATGCTCTTCCCTTTTAAGGGCTTGGAGCAGGTACCTTCCAGTTCCCCCTGAAAAAGCCCATTAGCAGCCAGGCTGCCTGCTCCTGAAGCACAACTTCTTTTTCAGATTGACCGTAAGGGAATTCTGCTAGTTGCTCTGACACTTTACAAAACAAGACAAGTCACAGGAAGTGGAAATAACCAAYYTAACTTCACAAGTGCACTCCTGATCTGAACTAAAACTGGTGCATTWAATTCAGCTACCACATTTCTCATTCTCGCATTGTARACAGTTACCTTGATTTCCTTATGTGACTGCAAACTTGACAGGTTCAGGTACATACAGATACAAATACTTGTTGTCATATTAAATACACTGTAGCTTTCTATTTTGGCTGGTCAATATTCTATTTTTGAGTTGCTGTCCAAAGGAGAACACTAACAGTACCACATTAATGCATGCAAGTGGCCAAACTTTCTCAAGTCCTGTATAAAACTTGATTCAGTTCCTCTGCAACCAAGTCTATTCAGTRTGTATATGTAATAAATATGACAGCTTCTGTGATGTTCTAGGAGGAGTGTGTAGCTGGGATGGAAGTCTAGTATTTCTTTCACTGACATACTTAACCAAGTATCAACTAACCATATTAAAAAGTCACATATTTCATATGTTGCCTAGAAAACAAATACAGAYTTCAGAATTGCAGCAAATATTTTTCCTGTACATCTATTTAAAAAAACAACCCTGAACACGTAATTTAGCTGATCAGTGGTAACACAAATACTGAGTATTCTTACAGGAGGCTGATAACAAGCTGAAATTGAGGAAGTCCTAACTAAATGGTCAGAACTATTTACATTACTGTCCAGTGGCTGGTATGAGGGAAAGGTTTACATTTTATTTCTTCAAGGGACAGATGTAGGCACTTTTTCCAACCAGTGCTCAGTGACAGTGTGCAGTCTGATAAAAGCCTGAATGACAAGAGCTAAGTTATTCACTCTGTGTGGATGCTAATAACTAAAATTATCTAAAATACAGAAGTTCTGTTTCAGATCACAGGAACTTTCAGAAAAAATGACTAAGCAAAAAGTGCTAAGGTGACAATTGAGCAAAGGTAACTAACARTGAGTTAACAGAATGATCTACTTTTAATGCATGATGAGGAAAGAAAATGCAAAAAAATCCTGTAGTATAATTAATACATACTACAACTATACTACCATCAATCATAATCATTTTGTTGTTTTTTGCCTTCCACAGAGATGGTGACTCATTTGTGATCTGTTAGTAACTGAGCAGATTGTTTAATTTCTCTGTTTGTTTCTGTTTGCTGATATAACAATGATCAGGGAAATTTAAGTGACCACAGYGCAGACAGATGTGGGCAAAGCATAAATATTTACATGAGAATTGCAACTTCAAACATTTTTTCCTATAATTTTATTATAAACATCACACTAATCACATTAAACTGTCAGAACACACTTTCTACTTACAAGTTTTTCGTATGTACAAAATTCTGCATCACATTATTAATACCAGTTGAGGTATACATGTATCTATAAATGAAGATCCATGTAGAAGTCTTTCTAAACCAACCTGGTTTTCATGAYGTCTCAATGTGTTTACAGTGGCTTGGAGATCCATTAAATAAAAAAATCCATTTCTAAATATTCTGATGTAAAGTGGAAAAAAGCCCCAAACAACAGAAAGCAAGAAAATACCTCACTAATCTTCTCTTCAGATGTCTCGTCTCGGTTATTTCTGAATTCTTCATTTATCTTTTGTCTTGCAGCTAAATAAAGTGAACAAAAAATAAAGTGTGAACAAAAATTGCATTTTAAATTTGTCACTGTCCCAGAGTTAAGAATCTTAAGTCCTTTATGGCATCTTCCTGGGGCACTTTGATCAAAGTATTTTAGTRTAAGATTTCCATGTAATTCTGATGGTGTCACATTTTAAGTTGACTGGTATACAAATAAAATAAGATTCCCAAGTAAGTACTCTGTATTGCACACACCAGGTACTAAAAAAGCAGGATTAATCCCTTGAGGAAAAACCATACACAGAGAATTAATTAGTACAGCTAAACATGCTCTGGCTGGACTCAAGGTAAGTTAAAAAACAAAAGAAAAATATCTCCCAGGACAATCAGGAACATTAAAAAAAGAGATTTTTCCCTTCCAAAATATGTGTTGGGTGCTTGAATCTAAGGAGCTTTTTTTTTTTGTTTTGTTTCAAAAGGATATCTGATTATGGACACACAARTTTTCCCAATTAATATCTGAAAATTCTGGGAATAGCTTGAAGAAATATTATGTTAGGAATTCTTTTTTTCTGTACTCTGAGAAGAAAGTTCCACAAAACAGAGGTAAGCAAGCACACACCATACAAAACATGTACCTCACCTTCAAGAGCTCTGGTATCATTTTTAAAAACTTCTTGCCGTGTTCTGTGTAACAACTTAAAAAGCTTCAAAACCTGCCAATACAACATCAATGAAATTAACATATTTGCTAGCAGGATTGTTAGTTAAAATGAACATGTTCTTATCATTTTGTACAGAATGTGATATGGAATTAGTATCTATGAGGCTTTACTTAAATTCTTGATTGAAATACTTGCAATCAAAGCAGATGTGATGTCATCAAAATCTTAGGCAGGTCTAGGTATTCCAAATTACCCTAAAACGCTGGCCCCACAATCCTAAATAATTATTTAGCTTGATGGGAATATAATCCTGAAAATACACAGACACAAGCATTATTTATTGGTCCAATGTCAAATAAACTCAACAGAACTGGAATAACTTTAAAAGTCAAGTTACTTGAAGGCATTATCAAGGTTACATCAGCGGATATTCTCCAGGTAATGAAAAAGAYAGAAAAATAAATGGCTGAAGTATTCTCACACAAAAATCTTCTACAGATGGTGTAGCAAAACCAATGCAAAATCCTTCCCTTAAATACAGCTGCCTGGTCAGCAAATGCAAACTTCAGTAAAAGAAAATCCTAACTCAAAAAGTTAGGATTTTCAATGTAGAGAAGACACACCTGAATATGTATGAAAAGCAAACCCCCTGGGAACCACAGCTCACAGTCACTTAGTTTTGGTTGATCATTCATACGACTGCAGTGAATTACAGAAATTCTTAAATCCTTATGAGACTTTTTTGGCATTTGCCACAGACTGAAAAGAATCTCTGACAAGCACCAGAAAAACATAAAATTGGTAACAATATGTCTTTTGAAGCTACTTCTAGTACTTCCAATYGTGTTTTGGCATCTCTAGAGGGCACAATTCCAGGTACTCAATAACAATAATCTCAAATAGCTTTCTCATGATTAGGATTCCAAATATTTTAGAAGGATATAGAAGAAACACAGGGCTGTAACTCAGAAAAAACCCAGMAAAATGAACAGAGCCATGTTGTCTTTAACTGCACCATTTCCTACATGGGTGAATCTGTGGAAAGTAAACTCACAGAATTAAAACACAACAAATAAACTTCTTGCTTTGCAGATATTTTAATGTCCTAGAATTTTTTGTACTCCATAATATATTTGCCACCTCTGGAAATGGCAAGTTAATATTGGAAGTGGTTTTATACTGAGCACATATATGGTTATTTTGAACAATTTGATGAGCCTTTTTCAGGCATCTTCCTACGCTTACAGCAGTCTATAGCTTCCTCACGAGGGGAAAAGGAGGGGCAGGCACCAATCTCTTCTCTCTGGTATCCAGTGACAGGGCCCGAGGGAATGGCCTGAAGTTGTGTCAGGGAACACTTAGGCTGGGTATCAGGAGAAGGTTCTCCACCCAGAGGGTGGTTGGGCACTGGAAAAGACTCCCCAGGGAAGTGGTCACAGCACCAAGTGAGACAGAGCTCATGAGGCTTTTGCACAACTCTCCCAGGCACATGGTGTGACTCCTGGAGACGGTCCCGTGCAAGACAGGAACTAGACTCGATCATTTTTCTGGTTCCCTTCCAACACAGGATATTCYCTGGTTCAATTTCTGCRAACCCCTCCTAGAAACTTTTCACCACACCAGCCACACAGTAGCTGTGTTAAATGGTGTTGATCAAAATATATTAATGCAGATACCTCTGATCTCTACAGTCACATGCTTTAACAGAGAGAGCTCCGCGAATACCTCTGACTGTAATCCCAGAACTAGGCTTCAAGACACTTCTGAAAGAGGTACCGGCAGGACATTACACTRTAGTAATGAAAGGGTTCATTAATTCCTAGGTACTTGTTTTTTCCCTATCTTACTCTCACGAGACGTGCTTTTGATGGATTTTAACCTCTGCTTATCACATCTCGACTCCTTTTCCCGCAACGGCCTTTGCGTGCAAACCGCTACTTTGTTTTACCTAGTCTTTTGTCCTTCTCCTGAAAGTCTATGGCTTTCGGCTCTACAAAAGCTACAAAGCTCCAACGTCCCCGCACGGATAGAATGTGTGTATGTGTGTGCGTGTGTGTGTGCGTGTGTGTGTGCGTGTGTGTGCCACTCGCCTGCCCGCGGCTCGCCATGGCGCCCGCCGCCCGCACCGTCCCGCCGGCGGAAGTGCCGCGCCGGAAGTGACAATCCGGGACGAGACACGCCCTCCCGCCCCGCTGCCGGTGCCGCCGCCAATGCCGTCCCCCGGGCGCCGCCCGCCGCCGCCACCGTTCCGAGCAGTCTTTGTGCCCCCGCCCCGCCTGCCACCTCCGGCGGGGCTGACGCGGCCTTCAGAGACTCAGGGAAGGGACTTCCTGCTCAACAGGGAACGGAACACAATGGCTCACCTGRTCCAACGTTCCTGCTCAGGCAGGGATATCCCAGAGCACATGGCACGGGACTGTGTCCAGACAGTTCTACCCCCATTGGGGGAGACTGTTCAACTTCTGTGGACAATCTGCTGCAGTGCCCGCTCGCCCGCACAGTAAAGAATTTCTTCCTCGTATTCACAGAAACTTCCTGTGCATCGGTTTCTGCCCACTGCCTCTTGTCTTGTTGCTGAGCACCACTGGGAACCGCCTGGCTTTATCCTCTGACACCTTKTCCTTCAGATACTGACGGACAGTGATGGGGTCCCTCTCAGTTGTCTCTAAGCTGATCAGGCCCAGCTCCCTCAGCCTTTCCGAGGGAGATGCTCCAGTCCCATGTTCACTGCCCTCTACTGGACCTACTCCAGGAGCTCCACGTCTCCTTGTCCTGAGGAGCCCAGAACTGGACACAGCACTCCAGATGTGCCTCACCAGGGCTGAGGCAGGATCACCTCCCTCAACCCGCTGGCAGTGCTCTTCCTAAAAAACCCCAGGATCCCCTTGGCCTTCTTGACTATCCAACCAGTGCCAATCCTCGGTAAGGCAAGGTCTGGCAGGAGGCTGCTACTGCCTGCAGGAGGAGCTGGAGGAGGCCCATAGCAGGCAGGTRGTGCTGCCCACAGGCTCCTTGGTCCACTGGAGCTGTCACTGGGCCCAGGGAGCCCTGCCCTCCGAGGGCAGCCGTGATGGGGACGATGGGCTGCTCCCTGTCCTGCAACCTCAGGGTCTGCAGATCACTGCCCAGGGCAGCACAAAGACCAGTGTGTTCTCCTCCTTCTTCTGAACAGAAGTATAATTGTTTCAAATGGCTAACTGGACAGCCATCAGTTTCTGTGCAACACCTAGAATGGCCAATAAATGGTGTTTGCTGCTGCTTCAAAACAGTTTTTATTTCACCAGACTGTTTCCGTGCTCTCACAGTTAGAACAGGCAASAGCAGTTCAGCAGCCTTTCTTATCTGGGATGCCTTCTTCTTTCCCAGTCCATTTTTTCACCACTTCAGAAGAAAAGTTGTGGTTACAGTTCCTTGTTTTTGTGCTTATCAGTAGTATCTCAGGACTTCTCCACTTTCTAGGTACCCAGCTGTACTTAGAAGAGGCCAGCTGCACTTTTCAAGGACACTTTTGGTTCCCAGGATCAAAGCTGGCTGGCTGAAGTGATATTCATTCATAATTTATTTCCAAGAATAATTATTGCAGATGTGAATGAATGAATGAATTATTAAAAATTATTAGACCTCGTTTAAAAGAGGGTCTAATTAATTAATTTATTTATTCAAAATAACATCAAAGTTGCTGTTTACATGATAAGACAAACATATATGCTTTTTTCCATATGCTATATGGAAAAAAATGGTCTTGCTTTTTCAGAGAAAATTCTAAACTCTTCTCTTTATGTCTTCTCTTAACACAGAAATATGGAATTTCTGGACTAATTCCACAGTAGCCTGTGGAACTACTTAAAATATATTAGCATGTGCAAATGGATCCTATATAAGTATTATATATATATMTGTATAAGTATTTAAACTCCTGAGTCTGTCTAGCTAGTAACATCAGATCTTCTGTTCTTTCACAAAATACATTTAGTCCCTGAGTAAATGGGGGAGTAAAATGAATCATATATTTGCTGGTTTTATATATGTACATATATATAATATATAATATATAATATATAATATATAATATATAATATATAATATATAATATATAATATATAATATATAATATATAATATATAATATATAATATATAATATATAATATATAATATATAATATATAATATATATTGTTAGACAACAGTATAATTAAAAAAAAATTCCCTGAAGTACTTCTTCTAATGGTCATAAAGCTCCAATACTACTTGTAGGATATACACCTGTCAAAATATCCTAATCCAAAACCATCATCTAAGGAAGGGATAAAATTTCATTGTCTAATGTGCTTTATCAGAGTTTTTWAAGGGTATTTAATGATAAATTATTTCATAATTACTACCAGAAATATATTACAAATTTTGCTCCTTTTGTAACATGTTCATGTAATCAGCTGCAGAACCATATTAGGTTTATGCCACTTAGCAGTATTTATTCCCTGCCTCCCTCCAAAATGCTTTCCTGTAACATTTTTGTCCAGAGACAAATATATATCTAAATGTCTATATTAGTATCCTCCTAGACAAATCCTCAAGGAAATTAWTCTATTTTATCTTTGATGTTTAGAAAATCATAGAATCTGGAATGGTCTAGGTTGGAAGGGACATTAAAGGCCGTCTAGTTCCAATGCCCCTTTGATGGGCAGGAACAGCTTTCACTAGACCAGGTTGTTCAACACTCCATCCAGCCTGGCCTTGAACACTTCCTGGGATGGATGCCACAAGTTCTCTGGGCAGCCTGTGCCAGTGCCTCACCATGCTCACAGTAAAGAATATTTTCCTCAAATCCAATATAAACCTCCAATCTTCAGTTTAAAGCCATTCCTCCTTGTCCTGTCACTACATGCCCTTGTAAAAAGTCYCTCTCCATCTTTCTTGTAGGCTCTCTTCAGGTACTGCAAGGCTGTAGTTAGGTCATTCTGAACTCTTTTCAAGGGTAAACAATTCCAGTTCTTTCAGCCTGTCCTCATAGAAAAGGTGCTCCATCACTCTGATCATCTTGATGGTCTCCTCTGGAATCCAAGATCTGTGACCCCAGAGCTGGATGCAGGGTTCCAGGTGGGGTATCAGCAGAGCACAGCAGAGGGGCAGAATCGCCTCCCTCCCGTGCTGCCCACACTGCTTTGGATGCAGTCCGGGACATGTTTGGCTTTCTGGGCTGGGAGTGCCCATGGCTGGGTCATGTCCAGCCTCATCCACCAGCACCCCCAAAGCCTTCCCAGGGCTGTTCTCAATCTCCCAGCCTGTGTTGATAGCAAGGGTGGTCCCGACCCAGGTGCAGGACCTCGTACAGCATGAAAATGAAGCTTTGTTGTTACTCTTCAAGGTTTGCATTGTCTTTTTCCCCCTGCTTTTTTATTTCTCCTGTTTCATGACTGATGTCATAGATATATATAAAAAAGCATTTACAACTAGATGTATAGCTGTGTAATTTTGTGTTGCCTCTGTTTTATTGCTTGGCAATATTGATTAGTTTGTTTCATGATTACGAAATTACTCATGTGCAGAAGGGCTGGCACATCAAACTGCCCTTCTGCAGGATCCTGATTCCAGGAGCACCAAACACCTGCAAACTTTGATGGAAAAGCTAATGGCAGACCGGTCTGGTGCAGTCTGCAGGAGCTTGTCCCAAGAAGTCACACAAACATTTGGGTTAGATTTGATAAGCAATACTTCTGCCTGCAACAGCCTCTCCCGCGACTGCACTACTTCTGCAGAGCCGCCTTTCACTTCGCAGCGTTGATCCCTGCGCGGAGCCGGCTGCAGTTCCTCCGCCCGGATCCCTCCGCGCCTCCCGGGTCAGCGAGGGCGCGCCAGCGCGGTGGGCGGGAACCATCGGGTGAGTGACAGGCATTCCCGCCACTCAGCCGGGCGGGCAGGGCCAGCTGCCGGCGTTGGCCCAAAGAGCGCGGCGGTGGGCGTGGCCGCGGCGGAAGGCGGGGCCGAGGKCCGGCGGGAGCCGCGCGGGAGTCGCCGCCATGGCTGACGAGATCAGCAAGGCGCAGGCGGCGCGTCCCGGCGGGGACACCATCTTCGGGAAGATCATCCGCAAGGAAATCCCCGCCAACATCATCTACGAGGATGAGCAGGTGCGGGCTGTGCAGGGGCCGGGGGCGCCGCGGAGGCGCTCGGGAGCGCGGCGGGGCGGGCGGGGCGCCCCCGCGCTTCCCTGCACCGTCCCTGGAGCTGCATCGGGCTCCTTGCCAAGGGTCGAGGGTTCTCACAGCTGGTGTAGGAGGGTAGTTGTGAAACCTTCACCATCCTTGTGGGTGCCGAGCAGAGCACTACGGCTGGCTGCTGTTGCAAGTCTCGATGTGCCTCTCAAGCCTTACAGAGGTGATGCAGCTCTGCCTGCTGGGCTTTGGCGCTGAACCTCCGAGAGGGATTGCTGGTGCATCACAGCATGCTAGGACCGAAATGAAATAATTAACTTTAGAAGAAATGCAGCTCACTAAAATGTAAATTTACTGCTATTTAATATAAGATCTCCTGTACTTTTCCCCCCCCGCCCTTCAGACTGAATTACAGGAGCCCCATTAACAGGAGCTTCTGCTTTGGAAGTAAGGGATTATTCTCAGTGTACARTACAGACTCGTTGTAAGAATGTAGTATGTCAAATTTATGTGCTTAAAATCATGCATAGCTTGAAATAGTGTTTTAATAGATGGCAGAATTGTTAGAGTTGCCGTCTGCTCTGAAGAATATTGGAAATATTCACTGATTTCTGGAAGTCATGCTTATGTTACAGTATCCAGTTCTGTGTTTATGTGAAGGTGTGTATTCTTTCTTTACCCGGGTCAARCCAGTGTGAGGTTTTTCAGTCGCAGTGGCTGCAGCAGAGTAAGGAGCACTGCCTTGTTTAGGAATCAGGCCATTCTCTTCKCTGAGCCTATAACCCACTTTGACAGCCATTTGTGAAGAGTATTTTCTGGAAGAGTCRTATACCTGCAGTGCCTCACTTGATTTTTTTACTTTGAAGTGCACAGAAATATAGMACTTCCAGATTTCAGTTGAATGGTGGGTAATCTTCAATTAATTTCGTTGAYTTTATGGAGGTCTTTTTAGAGGTGGCTGAAAGTGTTAAAAGGAGAGGGGTAAGGAAGGCCATTAATTAATAATTGATCTTCAGAGAAGGGGAAATACTGAAAAGTACAAAGTCTTTTATGCCTTATCACTGTTTCTCCAGTTGAATCTAAACTTGCTGAAATGAAGTTTGGTTTCTCATGCACTCATGGATTTCTGTGGTGGTGCTTTTTCTTCAAAGCTACTTCTGCTTTCTGTACCGTAGAAAACTGTTTACTTCTAATCTTTTGCTCCTTAAGTTCTTTGACACAGTTTGGCCATTTGCATTCTGGCTCTACATATAGTAGAAAATGGTCAGCTCCAAGTATGGTTTATTTAATTGAGTGCAAATTAGTTTTATTCATCAGTTATTTACTTACCTTTTCCTGTTTGGAAGAAATGAGCAATTCATCAGAAATTCAAAACTGGGCATTTTCTTCTTTAAGGTATCTTAAAACCAGACAGATGCAGTGTGTAAAAGATAGGATGCAAGTTGAGTTCTGTCTTTTCCCCAACTTTACTCTTGACAAAAGCCACATTTCTTCTCAGAATAAAAAAGCAGTATAGTTGCAAAGAAATTKAACTTTATTCATTCACGAATAAAAGTGAATAGGAAATAAGTATTTGAAGAATCTAGGTATGTATTTTTAACTGTGTGACATAACTAACAGCTACCAGGTGTTTTGTTGTTAAACATGATGGGTAAGTCAGACTTGCACTAATGGTGGCAGAGTGCCTGCTGTGCATCTACACATTTGTCGAGGTTCCAGTAGCGAGTCCCAGTTCTGTGGTTGGCCATTTGCACAGAGACATAGCTTCATTTTCTCTTACCTACTGGCAGTTCCTAATTTGAGATTTAGATGAYGCATGCAATGTCTGATTGGTTATAATTTTGGTATTTAGTCAAGATTCAGCTAGTCACTACAGACAGATGTTCATATTTCAGAGGTGATGCCTTTCTCTCAAATTGAGAATGTCTGAAGCAAAGACAGTGTTAATGCATTACTCTGAAATACTTGGTGCTGTTGAGAATAGAAGTTTAATATGGCCTCAGTCACAAAACTTCAGGATCTTTGGAATTGCCTTGCTGTCTTTGACCAAGGAAATATTCTGGCATAATAGAAAATTATTAGCAACTCTTTGCCATTTATTTTATGAAACATGTGTTAATGAAAAAAGGAAATAAGCATAAATGTGCTTTTTATAGGCATGCATGCCGACATCTCTACTAGTTTTCATGCATATGTTGCAATAATAAATCTTGAACTTGRCTGCATATTGCTTTGCTGAGAAGGCTGTAGCTTTTAAACAGTACTTTACAGAGCAGTGATTTTTTCAGCAGGTGTTGGTAAGTAGTGTTTTGTGTTTAGAAATTAAAGGATGTGGAATAATATATCACTCAAGAAAAATTAACATCTCTGCTTATGTTTGGGGTATCTGGTAATCTGCTGAAGTATGTATTTAGTGGGGTATATTGATTTACTGAAACTCTTACCTTTCTCCGAAGCAAATTACATTTTATCTATTTCCTGTTCCTCCAGTGCCTCGCGTTCCATGATATTTCACCCCAAGCTCCAACACATTTCTTAGTGATTCCTAAGAAGCCAATTGTCAGGTTGTCTGAAGCAGAAGATTCTGATGAATCTGTAAGTACTCTAAAGGTTTTCTGTACACCAAACTGTGCCTCTCATTACTTCATAATATCCCTCCTAGGCTTGTCTCCCTTTTGCTCATGTTTTTCAAAGATTGTAAAGAGGCAAAGKAGTTTTATGATACTATAATCCTTGYCCTCTAGCTTAAAAAAATAATGGAGTTAAGGCTTTCCAGTTAAATYAGACARAGAAAGCAAAATACATCTGTGTGTGTATTTTCCATGCAAAACAAATTGGTATTTGTTATCTTAAAATCCTGGTGTCTGTTTTCATTGTTTGCATGCAATAGTACTTATTCTAATACGGGCTTGGGGGTTTTTAGCAGATCAGAGGTAAARAAAAGGGAAGTTAGCTGAGAGGTGCTGAATATTTCATTTGTAACTAAAAACATCAAGCTCAAAAATTTTGTAAACTTTACATGGTAAGATAAAGTTTCTTTTCCACCAGAATGATATATGCTGTCTGAAGAAGCAGTGGGGCCTTTTACCATGAAGTAAATTTAGCTTCTGTGACACTTTTATAGTCTGTTACAGCCTGGCTGGAAAAAAATCAATAGTTCTATTTTCCCCCTATATTACACATAGCCAGTCTTTATAGTTTTTCTGGGAAAGTGTCAGTTGCAGGCAGACAACAGTTTGAAGAGCAGTGGCTCAATTTCTGAGAATTAACTTACTGGCTTATTGGTTCTCTGCTCTCATCCCTTCCCTTCCCGCCCTTTCCCCTTTTTTGTGTGTTTTGTGTTCGTTGTTTTTTTCTTGTTTTTTTTTCTTTTTTTCCTTTCTCCTCCAGCTTCTCGGGCATTTAATGATTGTTGGCAAGAAGTGTGCTGCTAACCTGGGCCTGACCAATGGATACCGGATGGTTGTGAATGAAGGGCCTGAGGGTGGGCAGTCTGTCTATCACGTACATCTCCATGTTCTGGGTGGTCGCCAGTTGGGCTGGCCTCCTGGCTAAGATCTGTGCACCACAGGAGTTAACTGCATGCATACAAGTTACCACCAAATAGATTTAATATGTTGTCCATCAATCTAGCCACTGTTAGTGTATTTTTTTTTTTAATGTGTGTCTACAGAGGGTAATAAATGCTCTGAACAACATTCGCACAATAAAGATTAAGCATGTGGGAATTGTCTCTGTCTGGTGTGTCTTACTGATGGAAACACTTCTGAAGTTAAAATTGYGTTCTTGGAAGTTTAAAGCACAAAACATGTTTCGGTCTGCTRACAAGTCTTCTGTAGGCACTGATTTGCCAAGGCATTCAAAACCTAAAGGTGGAACCACTTAGCAGACTTTYGTGTCTTCTGGGAAGAAATCTTCTAGGCCTTCTGAATGTGGTATGTAAATATTTGTAAAGCCAGTGTAGGCTGCTGCTGAAACTTCTTTAAAAAGTGAAATTCTGAATATGCTGTRCAAGGACTGTGTCAGTACAGTGGARTAGGTTGGGAACAGACATTCTAAGGCTCCATTTTTCCAGTGAGAATGAGTAAAACAATAGTCTTAATGGCAACTGCTATAGTTCCATAGCACATGGGTGCTTAAGTCGTGATTTTGATCAAATTGAGGACTTCAAATCAAAATACTGAACTGTTGTAAGATGTTCAAGGCACTTCTTGGCACATAAGCATYATGATATAGTRYATATATATATATATCTTTTAGATTCCAAATTTTGTGAGCWAATCTCTTTCAGTTAATAGTACTTTCTCTGTGTTGCCGCATACAACTGTTCATGCAACACAGTCATCAGATCTCTAAGACAATAAATTTTCTTGAAGTTAGGGTTACAGATGTGTCTGCCAGTGTAAATATAGAACAACTGTTCTTCCTGATAAAGTTCAGTAACCACTGACTAGTTTTTATGATGAAAGATACCTAAAAGCCTCAGGTGTCTTGGTAAAAGCTGGTTACTTGTGAGCATCAGAAGTGTTAAAGAAATGTGGGAGTGTGCGTAAAGGGTATACAGGGAAAAGCAGTAAATTGTATTTTCTATTCAGATAGACCTTGCAAGTTTGGTAAACCCATTTGAGTTCATTCATCCAGAAAATACTCTSTAAGTACTTCAGAATATTCTGAGCTCTCGGTGTTTTACCCTAAGACGTGACTTGAACAGGAAAGTCAGCTAGTGCTTCTGAAGGAGCTTGGTCTGTAGTTGAGTTAAGAATAGACGTGGTTCTGTGGTGGTAGCATCTTCTSTTGTGTAACTTGTGTAGAAGTGGAGAAGAAAACCATGCTATCCCCAGAGGTACAGCATCCCTGAGCAGAAGCTGAATGCTTATCACAAGAATGAAGTATCACTAGTAGACACAGTGGGGCTGCAGTAAAGGTTTGTGGCTGGGAAATTGGCTATCAGAACAAATTCAAGGAAGACCCTTAAAGATAGTGAGATGAACCATTGGCATCCAAATGTCGGAAAGGGGATGTGATGTGTGTGTACTKCTTTGACTTCCCTAATTTCTGTTGTATGTGTGTCCTTTTTGCCAGCACTGGCATATGTGATTTGAAGCATGGCTGGTGAAGTTTTCACTGCTGAACCCTGTATGAAGGTAACCCAGTAAAACTTCTGTTGCTTTACTTGGAGTCTTGGAGATGTACTTGCAGATATATGTGCTTTGGGAAAGTAAGAAGGCTTCCAAGTGAGGCAGAACCATGAATCTAGCAAAGAGGCCGGCTTGCTAACCAATTCAGTTGTGCTTAGGTTTCAGGTGAGTACCTTCTGGATTGATGCTCAATGATGAGTAGTTCTGAGACCTGTCTGACAATGTGGGAAAAACAGAACTCAAGAAAAACTTTTCCCTAATTYGTGCATGTAGGAAGTGGGAAAACTGGGCATTAGTTGACCTCTTCTACCTCTCAAAACCCCCTGCCAGTTTGTTGCTAAAAGGTGGACCAGCCTCCTTGTCATCAGTTTTCTTCTGCTTGCATTGCTTTTACTTCAGTGGCGAGGTGATGACTCCAGAACAGCTGGTCTGTCCTGTGATTTCTAAGGGCACTTAACAAAGTGAGATGTGTCAACTGCATCAYAGGGAGGCAGCAAACTTCATCTTAGTAAAAACCAGGGCAATGGACATAAGAAAGTAGAGTTATGCTACATATCCTTTTACTCTATATTAGTGATGGATCTGAAACACCCATTGGAAGATCCTGATCTCTCAAGTCATCAAATGTTGTTGAGTGAAAAAAGCAATCAAAGGATTTCACCTTTATGTAATCTTCGTGGACTGAAGGTAGAAACAATTTACCTGACTGAAGTACAGGCTGATGTATAATCTGTTTCTGCTTAATKGAATGATTGAGCTGGGCAACATCTRTCSTTAATCTCYGTAAACTCCCTGAGGTATCAGGAAGTTGTTACAGTTTGTCAGAGATAAGAATGGAGTAGAGAGTGTGTTTAGAAGCAGCGGAGAATTTTAATATAGCTTATCATTTCAGGATAACAGCATTATTACTGGAAGCTGTAGTGGTCTCTGGTGGAATTTGTGTCTAATCTTYTAGATAATACCACTGTTACATCACTCTTAATCAGAGACAGCCTGACTGAGAGAGTTCACTGCATATGTGGAATTTATGTCAGTTTTTAAAATGTCACATACTGAGTTGGAAGTAACACTTCTTAGGTATGAAAACTTGCATTCTTTTGGGTGTTGAGCTGTCCACTCTTGTCCACATGGACACATGGAGTTCTTGAGAATCCTGTGACAGTAACAATTG
>CADDXX010000008.1:4093253-4144222 GCA_902810485.1 Alauda arvensis | reverse complement strand
CTTTAGTAACTGGGTTAGGACCCTGACTCTTTGGTTATAGGAAGGCTGGGAAATACTCCTTTTGGGTGCAAAGCTTTAAGACAGCAATTTGCCCTGAGAAGCAGAAGATCTTGAGAGAAAAAACATTCAGAGATTCCAAAAGAAAGAGACCACCTCTTCACTACTTGTAAAAATGAAAAAGAACCAGCAATTCTGCGTGCAAAGCATAAAAACTGTAAGTATTGGCTAGTGGGGGTGTTCTGTATGTTGGAAAYGCAGCAACACCTTTGAAGATTGCTGTACACAATGGTATTGGAGGTAATTTCCAATCTTGATGATTCTGTGATTCTGACATGTTACGGGGTAGATAAGCATGGTTAATTTGGTCTTGCTAAACTTGCTTGAARCATAGTCTCAGGAGAGAATTCTCTTAAGATGTGAAGGGACTAAAAATGAGGCTGGAGCTGTAGTTGCTGACCCCTTTTTTGTGAAGGATTTTTACTGTTGGTTTGGCTGAAAGTCAAGGACCAGTCAGTCTCTTATAACTGACTTCAGGAAGACAGTTGAGAATAATTATACTCCAAATCAATCAGGTATTTTTATTTTGTTGTCATGGTAGCTGTACTGTCAGATTTTCGTAGAGCAGAATCATAGAATATCCTGAGTTCGAGGGGACCCATCAGGATCATGGACTCCTGGTGCTGTGCAGGACACCCCAAGAATCACACTATGTGTCTGAGAGCATTGTCCAAACACTTCTTGAGCTAAACAGGCTTGGTGCTGTGAGTACTTTTGGAGGAGCCTTTTCCAGTGCCCAGCCACCATCCTGGTGAAAGACCTTTACCTGGTATCRTATCCAACCTAAATCTTTCCTGATTCAGCTTCATTCCGTATCCTCAGGACCAGTTGTTGGTCATGAGAGTAGAGGAGATCCTGCAYCTGTTTCACCCTGTGTGGATGTTGAAGACCTCAGTGAGGTCTCCCCTCAGTCTCCTTCAGGCTGAACAGACCGAGTGACCTCAGCTGCTCCTCATATAGCTACCCTTCCAGACCCTTCACTATCCTTSTGGTTCTGCTTTGGATGCTCTCCAACAGCTTCATGTCCTTTTCATATTGTGGCAGTCAAAACAGCCCCCAGACTCAAGGTGAGGCTATCTCAGTGCAGAGCAGAGTGGGACAATCTCTTGCCTGGCTGGTGATGCTGTGCCTGATGCCCTCCAGGACAGGGTTAGCCCTCCTGGCTGCCAAGGCACTGCTGACTCATGTTCAGCTTGCCCTCAACCAGGACCTCCAGGTCCATTTGTGTGGCACTGCTCTGCAGCCTCTCATTCTGAGGTCTGTCCATATGAACAGGGTTGCCCCATCCCAGGTGCAGAATATGCCTTTGTGTAACTTTGTGGAACTTGTAAAACTTCAGACAATTAGTGATTGCCCAGCCCTCTGATTTGTCCAGGTCTCTGCAGGGCCTCCCTCTCTGTGCTTGAGGGACTTGACAGCTCCTCCCAATTTAGTATCATTGGCAAGCTTAATATTCCTTTGAGTCCTACGTCCAAGACATTTACGAAGATGTTGAAGAGAAGTGGGCCTAGTGAATTTTGTCAATGTAAAAATTCTGTTACTGTGAAGGAAATGATAAATTTTATAGAAATTTAATGAAACATCATACTAATGTTTGAAAGATGGAAACTCTATATGGGAAATTCCCATCCTTCTGTGTCATAGATGMGGAGAACATTCTGCTTTGCTTGTGGCTTATATTTTGTAGAAAGCTGTAAAGGGCCCCAGAGTCGTATCCTCTTGCAAAATAGGAACAGGTCTGTCAGKGCATTCATGAAGTACACATCTKCTTGARGTACTTTATTTTTGTTCTCTGAGAATGCAGAGAACAGTCTTTACGTGCTGTTTTACCAAAGGAGGTATGATCAGTATTTTAGAYAGTGTCAGYTAGCACTTTCTGAGGCATCTGATTGGACCCACCAGGTTTAGTCTCTGAAAGGGTCATTTATTCTTGCAGAGTGGGGATACTGCTTTATATCCATATGCTTGTTTTATAGTAAGATCTAAAATAGTGTGTGGCATGTGTAGAGTAGCAATTCCAGAAGCATRATTTCAGGAAGAAAGTATCTGTGGGGAAAAGGAGAAGGAAAGGTTACAGGAAAAAAGGTTACAGTTTTTTTCCCCGCATGGCATTGTGTATTTCTGGTGTTTTTCTCCCTGGGCACTTTGCTAAGTGCTCAGGTGTAGGAATCTGGAAGTGAAGTTGTGTTGCTTCCAGGAATGATTGCTCCTCCATGGTTTAGCTGCATGCTAGTTAGGGTCTCCCCCTGTAAAATAACTTGTTGGCACGCCAAGAGAATCTCAGTGCCTTGATTTGCATCACAGCTTATCCACCTGTCTATAAGATTTCYGTATTTTTACACAGAGGTGAGGTTCCAGTGAGCTATGGTGACAAACCAAACATTACAATACTTGCATAGGTCTTTCTTTCTGTCATCTGTTGATTTGGAATGCATTCAATCATTTTTAAGTTGTGTTGTTACTTAGGAAATTAGTTCTTTTTTCTTCATGGTATTTTCTGGAAAAGGATTTGACATAATTTAATTTTCAGTCCAAAAGCTATATCCTATAAATTGTGTCTGGATCTTAGTTTAGTTAGAACAGTTGGATTTATGCTTGATGGAATTAATCAGCTCATTACCGCCTTTTTTGTAGTTAGAAAAACCTCATTTGATTCTTARTATTGTGGGTTTTTCTGTCATTTAGCAGCACAGCAGCATCCACTAAATTACTTCTGTTTTTATTCACAGTAGAGAAAAACCATGCATTTGCTTTTCCAGCTGTGATATGACAACATTCAAGTTTTGAATCAGAAGATGTGAAGTAAGTGAGAGTCACGGTACAGTTCACTTTCTGCTCTGAGGCACCCTGTTGATTTCATCTTGGTGCCTCTGGAGACTCCACTTATCATTAAGTCATGAGCTAGCCTAGGGCCTTCCTCTGTTATTTCTGCACAAACAGAATTGAATTTCAGCTTCATGGCCAAACAAGATGCATTGGACTGTATCCAGTGGTTTGAATGCTTATTTATATTCAGTGAAGCTTAACTTGGACAAATGTGGAAAATACTGTCACTCCGGAGATGAGTTGAACATTAACATGACGATCAGGCTGATGTTTTGCAGAGCAAGATGGGAACAACAAGAGGGTAGAATTATATTCCTGTGTTCGAAACTCAAGTCCTTTATCTGATAGTAATGGCATTTAGTTGAGATAGAATATGGTRTCTGTTTTTAAGTGGAAAATGTAGGATGCGGGGTAGACATTTTTTAATAATTAGTATTTTTCCTTCGGACAGCTTTTCAGAAGAAAAAATTCTGACTGTATGATATGTGTCCCGATCTTGCAATGGTATCTGATGTCTGACTTTGTGTTTAAATTTTGCTGTAATCAAACTTGCCTTCTTTGAAAAGATATAGGTAAACACAGACCTTTCTGGAGATAACCAGAACAAAAAAAATTGGTTCCTTCAACATTTAAGTATTTGTGTGTCAAGGGTAATGTTCTGTTTGGGGTTTTTGGACATGGGTGAGCAACACATCTCTGTCATCTTTACTATCATTCAGACTTGAAAGAGAGGCCCAGTGTGTTGCAGAAACCATTTGCTTAAGTAGAAGGGTGTCCTTTTTATTACAGAGAAATAAAAATTGTTTATGAAATTCTTTCAGACCTTTACAGCAGCACATTTACCTTTGTAAGAGGTTTTAGCTTAGACTGGTTATGATTAGTGATACTACTTCATCAGTATGTTAAGAAAGTGCTTTCCTGAGTTTATCCATGTATTATTTCTAGAAAAGGGAAAATGTAGCAGAATAATGATTCTTGTCTTTAGAAGAACAGACTTAAACTTCTTGAAGCAGCTTGTAGATGAGATCCTATGAGAGGTAGCTGTGGAGAGGTCTAAAACAGCTTTTTGATTGTCAAGAATAGCCTYCTTTGGGCATAGTAACAGCATTTTGAATTTCACAGACTGAAGGGATTTGTCAGGTGGTCCACATGGTTGAATGGGCAGCTAGTGACTGAACTCAGGTGCAAAAAGCAYTTGTACACCACTGGAAGCGGGGACAGGCTGCATGAAAGAAAGAAAGATTTCTTATGTCATGTAGAAGAGCCAAACTCAGCTGGAACTGGAATTTGTGGTAGATGAGAAGAACAGCAAGGGCTGTTACAGCTGCCTTAAGCAGCAAGAGCAATCTGAGGGACATGCAGACCTGCTGAAAAGRTGAGGTGGTAGACCTAGTTACAAGGGAAATAGAAAAGGCTGAGTGGCATTTTTTGTTCTTTCTTTACTGGTAAGGTCTGCTGCCAAGTCTCCTAAGCGTGTGTACGCAGATGCCAAGTTTGGGCCATGGTAAAGAAAGACTGAGTTAAAGCCTTCTTAAACAATCTAGACTTACAAGAAGGGTCATGGAACYGAGTGAGGTGCATCCAGTGCGGCTAAGAGTCAATGTCAGTGTGAAACCTTTCTCTATGACATTCAAACAGCCTGGGTGAACTGCATTATGACTAGCAGAAGGCACACATCACAGCTAGCCTGAAGAAAAGATAGATTTGGAGAATTTCAAGCCTAATTGGAGTCTCCAGGGAGATCATCAAGCTAGTCTTCCTTGATATAATTTCTAGGCACATTAGGAAAAGGTGATCGGGAGAAGCAAGTACAGAGTTACCTGTTAAGATTGTGCTTCACCAACATTGCCTTATACAAAGGTGTGGTTAACAGTGTGGGTGTGGAGAGAAGAAAATACCTGACACAGCCTCTTTGTGTCTGAAGGGGAGAAATATAACTGGATTGGTAGAATTCCAGGTGGCTGGACTCATGGGTTCAAAGAGTAGGGGTTCAAATAGTGGCTGGTTAGACATGACATTCCTCGGGGTTTTGAATTGTTAACATTTACTGTCTTCATCAATCACCTAGAAAATCGGATGGAGTACACACTCAGGACATTCACAGGTGATGTAAAATTGGGAACGGGAATGATTGATAAGCTGGAGGTCAGGACTGATATTCAGGGGCACAAGAGGTTGAAAGA
This sequence comes from Alauda arvensis, assembly GCA_902810485.1. Lineage (NCBI taxonomy): Eukaryota > Metazoa > Chordata > Aves > Passeriformes > Alaudidae > Alauda > Alauda arvensis. The sequence goes on along the minus strand of CADDXX010000008.1, from coordinate 4,139,156 downwards.
ATAGACTGATGGGGGTCTTTTGAAGTTCAACAAAGGTGCTGAGCCCTGCGCTTGGAACAGACCAGTCTTATATAACAGATAAACTGGCTGCAAAGTTTCTTGCAAAGCAGGATTTCAGAAGTCTGGTGGACAAAAAGTTGAAAAAAGGTCAGCAGGATTCCCTTTGGAGCCATGAAAGCTAAGCCCACCCTGTGCAGAATTAGGAATGGTTTAATTGAGGGAATTCAGTAATCCCCTCAATTCAGCATTGATGAGGTAGTGCCTGGAGTGCTTTGTGCAASTTGGGCTCAATGGTACGAGAAAGATGCAGACCTACAGGAAGGAGTTCAGTGGTGAGCCACTGAGACAGTTGCTGAAGCGCACAATAGTCAAAGAGAGTCTGAGAAACCGTGTTGTCTTGAAGAAGGAATGGCTTGGAGGGGACTTTATCTTCGCAGCTTTTTAATGGGTGGTTATAGAGAATTCAGGCTTCTGGAGGTGCAGAGGGAAAGGATAAGAATCAATGGGCTGATGTTGCGGCAGGTGAAATTCTGAGTAGAAATACTAGGAAAGATTTCACAGTGAGAAAGGTTAAATGCTGGAGAAGATTGCTTAGAGAGACTGTGGAGACTGGAAATGCTCAAAGTTTGACTAGACAAGACTGAGCAATGTTGCCTGTCATAATAGTTGGCTCTCATCTGACCAGAAATGTGGACTAGAGAGTCACCAAAGATCCCTTCCAAAATTGTTCTGTGGTTCCATTAGCAGCAGCATAAACATCTTCTACAAAGAATAAAAATAAAGTGATGGAAAGAAGGCCATAAGGCAAAAAACCCAAACAGTCAAAATTACAGAATTGAAATTAAAAAAGTAAGCAGGAAGAGTTGGTTGTATCTGAAATTCTGTAATTTTGAAATTTAAATGCAATGAGATTTTATTCATTTGTATAGAATTTGTCACATATCTTATCCCTCTGTCTTGAGGCAGAGAGAAGTGCCATATTTGCTGTTCATTGTTAGCCATAATTAATTATAAATCAATGCCTGGAAACAATCAGAATGCGGGACACATTTCTTGCAAGCACAGAAAAAGAGAAGAGAACCCAGATAAATAGAACAAAGGAGAATTAGAACTCTTTTGCAGTTATGAGCAGACTGGATTTTCTGTATTGAAAAATGCATGATTGTTCCTTGTTTTCAAGGATATACATTTTAAAAGAAGCATGAATAATGTGCCCCTAACCCCCTTGCATTCTCTTGTGGATTGCAGTTATCTTGGGYTGTTAGTCAGCCACTGTTAATTCCCATGTGAGCTCAGAAACTTGTAAAAAAAAAAAGAAAAGTTATGCTTGTTACATGGTTGCCAGTATTGTAAATCTTRCTGCAAAGGTTTATGAAGTTAATTTGTTTAGTTGGTACTGTGATGTAATCAAACAGGAAAAAATTATCCTYTATCAACTAGATTTTTCTATGTTTTGAAATTATAATACAGGAGGATTGAGGAATTGAAAAATGACAGTATTTTGTGGACACAAATATTTAAAGCCATCTTCAGGGSCCTGAAAAAAGTGACCTGCAGCAATTGGCTGGCTAATCTAGTTGTGRCCAGACATTAAAATCCATCCTCTTTTCTTTCCCTAAGCAAAATAAGATGGCTAGCGTTACATATTTTTGACTYGCTGTGATCAGTCTGAATTTTTGTACCTCTCATTTGAAAAACACTGAGATAGATTTAAACAAAATAACTCTAAATTAGGCTTTCACAAGGAAAATTTTTAGTATTTGTTTATCTTAGGTTTCTAGAGCATTATGACAAAACGAGTTWAAAAAAATGGAATAAATTTTTAAAATTTGAGCCATTGTAAATTGAATAATGAATAACAAAATAGAATGAGAGACTATGACAATCAAAAGTTTAGTAATTATGAAATATAATGGAAAGGAAGAAGGTGAATCTCARGACAGATAACAGGATAATGGGATGCTGAGAGAAAATTAGGTAAATACTGCTTACTGAATATGACTTGAGGTCCAGATACTGAGTATTGCAGTAAGTATAATTTTAATGTGTATTYTATTGAAGTGGTTTTCAAATGCTCTTAACAGACATTTGCCTTTKTAATTTACACTGGTCTATGTGGGATCCACATTCAGCCCTTCCTGAGCACCGGCAAAAATTCCTTGTGTCCTCTCTAGCTACACCAGGATATATTAAAATATTGACATATATAAAAATGATTGCGGTAGCGAGAAATGTTCTTTCCCAGTGAAGGACATCCTGATTCTAGTGCGCGTTCTGTAACTGAAATGACATAGGCTTTGGAAGCGGCTGGCATGAAGAATGGCACACCCAGGTATCCTAGCCAAGCGCCCTTGTCTCTWTGTTGCAAGCAGCATGCTGTCCTTCCAGCTGCAGGATCCTGCCTTGGAGCGGCGGATGGAATTCCCGAGCCGATGGCCGCACGTGTGCTGCCCGGGCGTGGCCACGCGGGGGCAGCCTAGGACCGCTGCTGGGCTCCGGGCTGGCGGGGGCTGCGYGCTAATCGCAAAAGTTGTAACCAAAGACAAGTGATACAGGCTTTTAAATGGCTTCTTCTCGGAAGCACGCTGTTTCTGGTTTGCAGAACAGCATTCGTCACTTCAGCGTGGTTTAGATGGCCCTTTTTTCAGAGTTTTAACTCCTAACTGGCTTGATAGAATCTTTAGAGCTGCAGTATGGTAGTTTGGGAAAAAAGTCTTGCTGATGTCCAAGTGCATAATGCATTGATTGCCCTTGAGAATTCATTACATACACTTATGTTTATGCTAACTTGATGTTTCTGGAGGGTCCTTACCAATAATTATCAGTACAAGTGCTACAAAGATGACACACATTTTGTATTTTGAAGGTGGCACTTGTGAAAACTTATCTTTACATCTATTATAAAGTCASTGCAGGGACATAAAACATAGGTGGTTGCATAACTCTTCACAGTAGAAATCCTACGTTTGTTATCTCATGATTCAGACAAGTACTGGATTGTTGCAGTGTATCATTTAATTTCTAGAACTGTATGAGAACCTTTACCAGAAAAGGATCATTGAAAATCTCTGGGTAAAAACCCAAAATAGCTTAACAACCACTTAGCTGTAATTATATAACAATACAATCTTTTTTTCAGAAATGCTTTGGATTTATGCGCAACAATATAAAAGCCCCTACTGAACAATGCTGTAGTCACTTAACATTGACTGAAAACACTTACCAGTTTTTTTAAATCACTCCAGGCAGATTGCATTTCAGTTTGGAGGGGCATTAAGGTACAAAATGTGGACCGAAAGCCAAATGTTGACACGAGTATTCTGAATTTCACTATTTCTTTCATTTTGCTGGTTTTGTTTTGGTTTGGTTTTTTTTTGTTGTTTGTTTTCACCCTGCAAGTGGGACTCTTGTATCTGATTCACTAGCTCCTTCCATATGTTTTCATTTAAACTGCAACTGGTGCCATGCTTGCCTCAAAAACTTCCTGAAGCAGGAACCAATCTTGTGTATGTCATGGACAAACACTTCARTTAACCCAGACAGCTCACAGGATGAGGTCCTTGAATATTCTTGTCGTCAGAGGCACTTGTTTGTTTCCAAGAGCATAATATAGGCTGAATAAATCAATCCAGATTAGGGAAAAAAATAATCCAATAGTGCTCTTTCGGTTAGCTGCAGAGTTATCTTGGAATAGAAGGCACATAAGAAGAATGTTGCAATTCTAAAATAGTTGTAGTAATAAGTAGTGGAAAGTAATGAGAAAGGTTTTACTTSAAGTTACCCTCCTTCATCGCCTGTAAATATCCTTTTCAATCTACAAGAAAAACATCTGTTTTCTCTATGTTTTTGGTTTTTTTTTTTGTTTTTTTGGTAGTAGCTGCATATATGTGCATGTCTGTACGTTGCTGTTGTTAAAACAGTGTAATCAACAACATCAGACTTMTGGAATTAAAAACCAGATGAGACCCTTAACACAGTGAATCTCACAATGAATCTTATTTCAGGCTTTAGGCTGCTAGTGATCTGAAAAGGTGAAAATGAAGTAGGAAAGCATATCTTTTCTGAATCTTAATATCCAATTCAAAATAATTTTAAGAACGCTACTTTGAAGAGGTAAATTGTTTTAAAGACTCTTGATATGTAATTCCAAATCTTTTARGAATACCTCTTTCAAGAAGTACGTTGTTTGAARGGTTTTGTTATTAAAAAAAAGGGAAAAAAGACTGGTAGGTATARTTTGACTCTTGTATTGGGTTGCATRCCAGGTTTTGGTATTGAGGCTGTTTGTGAGGGTACTACAGGGGTGGCTTCTGTGAGAAGCTGCCAGAAGCTTCCTTGTGTTCAGTAGAGACAGTTCCAGGCAGCTTCGAGATGGATGTGCTACTGGCCAAGGCTGGGCCAGTTAGAAGTGATGGTAACACCTCTTTGATAACTTCTTTAAGAAGAAGAAGATAAATGTTATTGCACAGTTGTAATTGTCACCAGAGAAAAGCAAGGTGAGTGAATCAAGAGCCTTGCAGACACTCAGGTCAGTGCAGAAGGAGAGGCAGGAGCTACTCCATGCTCTGGAGCTCAAACTCCCCTTCAACCCCTGGTGCAGCCCATGGTGAAGCAGCTGTGCCCCTCCAGCCCATGGAGATGCAGGGATCCACCTGCAGCCCCTGGAGGAGCCCTGTGCCAGAGCAGGTGGATGTCTAGGATTGGGAAAGCTAAGGAACAGCTGGAGCTAAACTTTACAAAGGKTGTGGGAAATACTAAGGGCTTCCATAGGTATGTTAGTCAGTAAAAAATTAGACTCATCACGTCTAATAAATGAGACAACTGACTTGGAGACACTGAGGTGTTCAAGAACTGCTTTGCCTAAATTTTCACTGATAATTATCTTCCTGCTGCTATCAAGTCTCTGCATGTCAAGGGAGGAACCAGAGGAATGAAGTTGCATCTACCATGAGAGATCAGGCTCAAGACCATCTAAAAACTTAAAAATATGGGACAGAATGAGATGTATCCTAGAGTACTGAGGGTACTAGCAGATGTAATTGCTAATCCAAAAAATCAATGTCGAAATAGAAAGAAATCCTGAATGCTGTCCCTCAGGAGTCCATATTGGGACCACTACTGTTCAGTATCTTCATATCAACATGGACAGTGGGAGTGAGTGCATCCTCAGCGTCCTCTATCCTCTGCAGATAGAGTTGGAGAGAAACCCAAGTGGAAGATCCTGTACCTGGGTTAGGGCAGTGACCRATATTTGTTGGGAGGTGACTGGATTGATGGCAGTCCTCAAAGAAAGACTTGGCCATATTGTAGCAATATGGTAAAAATAAAAAATAGCAAAAATTAGGTGCAAGCTCTCAATTTGCACTTGTAGTGTAGAAAGTTAATMATATTCTGGGCTGTATCAAAGTGAGCATGGTGAGCAGGGGGTGATTCTTGCCTTCTGCTCTGGTGTGATCTCACTTGGWGTACTTTGTCCMGTTCTGGGGTCACAAGAAATACATGGCCTTTTGGGAGTGGATCTAGTTGACAGCCATAAAAAGAATAAGAGAGCTGGAGCATCTCTCCTGTGAGGAAAGGCTGAGAGAGCTGKAGTTGTTCAAGCCTGKAAAAGAGAGGGCTGCAGAGAGAACTTACAGCAATTTTTTAATATATGAAGGAGATGAATTARCAGAAAGACAGAGAAAGGCTTACTGAAATGGAAAGAGGGTAAATTTACATTGGATACAAGGAAGACAYTTTTTACAGTAAATTTCGTAAGACACTGAAACAGCTTGCCCAGGGAATGAGATGYCCCCATCCCTTGAAGTCTTTAAGATCAGGTTGGATAAAGCTTTGAGCAGCTTGATCTGGTGAAAGATGTCCTTGCCTTGGGCATAGGGGTTGGACTAAATGAAATATTAAGATCCCTTCTAATGCTACCCAGATTATGATTTTGTGTTTTTTGCTGGGAACAACTCGGTTTTCTACCTGTATTTTGTGGTTGCACATCTGAAAAGATACACAACTGTACCTGCTTGTTCTCATTGGAGTATGSAAGGCATATTGGCATATGACTGTACTTCAGTAGATTATTCTTTTTTCACAGGCCAAGGTTACATGCTTGCTTGATTTTATCACCCATGCAGCAAAGATCAGCCTTTTATAAGTATTTATGGGAACAGAGTTTAATCCTTGAATGTAAAGTCAACATGACAGAATCAAGCATGAGTCAGAATTAGCAAAAATGTTAGTGGAGTCATAGTCCCACCATATTGCTCAGTGCATCTGGGTTGTGATTGCCTTAGCTGGAAAAGTGTCAACTTTGAAACCAAAGCCTTGTAGTATGACTTGATTTCTTATTTCCACAGCCTTGTAGTATTACTTGAAGGAAGTCAATGTATTAGAAGTACTGTCTGTGACTGTGACTAAGGAATATATTGTTTAATAAGCTGCTTAATGAACTGCAATTAAAAAATGTTTGTTTTCTTCCTTAGATTTCTACTTTAGATTGACTAAATGCAAGCTGCCAGGAAAAAAACCCAACAAAACAAAYGCAAACAACACACTGGTTTAGTTTTGGCACTTTCTACCACTCTAATAGAGACATTATTGTTCAGCTGCAGCTCAGTTTATGTTTTCACAGAGAAGAGATATGGATGAGAGATAGGAAGTGGAAAATTAATTTGGTAACAGTCACTTTWAATTTTTTTTAGGACTGCTAAAAGCATTATAAGGGCACTGAATCCCTAGGGAAATACAATGCAGCTTTGAGATGCCTGGAAATCCAGGCAAGAGCAGAGTCACAAGAGGCAGTGTCTCTGTATGTTGACCTGAAGAAGCATTGCTTAAAGTTCTGGCTTCTCTCCCATGAAAAAAAAAAAGTCTGAAAGCCACAGATCTATTTTYTGTCTTTCTGGAATGAGTAAGTTTCCATGTTGTTGCTCATTTCTGTCTAATTTTTGAAAAGCCCTTACTTTGTGCTCTAGAGGTTTCAAGAGTTCATAGCTAAAACTTAAAGACATCCAGCTTCCTTTTCTTTCCCCAGACTTCAACCATTGCTTGCCATTCTTTTCAGTGTACTCTGGATTAAGGAAYTTGGATTATACTAAGTCTTACTTCCTTATAGGAAACTGCTTCCTATAAGCTGATTAAAATTATTTTAAAGTGGAAATATTTCTGGTAAGCTTTTATCACTGACTGATAATTTCAGGAATCAGTTTTTCACTAGRCAGCCTTTGGGTTCAGTATATATTTTAAAATGCTTTTACTTATCCTTACCCTTTGAGATAATGTTGATATCCAGCTATTAGCTGATTCATGAGTTCTGTATTTGGATACAGCAGACTGCTTCTGTGGTAAAATAGGCTTCATTCTTCCTTCATATCCTGTAGCTAGCTTTTCATGAGGTTACATCTGTATAAGTGTTACAAAAAAATGGGCACTTACAAGTAGAAAGGTGATATGAGCTTAGAAAAGTTCTTTGTAAGATATTCAGAATGTAGCTCTGCKAATACATGAAAATAACCAATACCCTAATAACACTAGATCCTCATAAGGAAATGAGATCAGAAAGGAGGCAGAACAAGCTTAATAAGATGTTTGTCTTGCTTCTAAGTGGAAGTTAGAGACTTGCAATAACAMGATTGTTAGCAAGGTTATGGCTTTTTGCCTATCACAGCTATTGCTGCTTTTTCCAGAAAAGAGCTAATAGCTCTTATAAATAGGACTCTTAAACACACATGAAAGCTATGGGTTATTTTCTATTTATTCTTAGGCTGCTTTATTGTAAACGTGAATGTATCCTTATCCACCAAAGTATCACGTATTACTGTGAAAGCTAGGTGTGTAATGTAATATTACTTGCTTCACTGCTAATTTCTGTTTATATAATTGGTATTAGTTGGGGGTATTTTAAAGATACTGGCCAGAATATTGAGCTTAACTGAAATATTTTGCATAGCTTTATGTAAAAAATATATTCATGTAGGCTTCTCTACACTATGTCCTGATATACCTGAGCGTTAGAGGGAATAGTTAGTCAATGCCTCAATTCTTAAACTGTCTACTRCTAGTGGAGGTGTAGTGTCAGTGATAAAATTTGCCAGTCTGTTTGATAGAGCTGAGTTGTTTTTTGCTATCTGTGGTCAGTAAAAAAAGTAGGAAAAGAAGTAGCAAATTCCTCTGGGCTTGAATGTAGTGATTGGAAGGCTCAGGGCAGCATGCAGAAGGTTGTATCAGACTGAAAAATATCCTTGTRGAGTAGTTTATGCAGGTACCCCATCTAGCAATATTTGGGATGAGCCAGAGGTGGGGTTGGGAGTAGGGAATGTATATCATGAGCAGGCTCTGATCTAAAAACCAGCAAYTAGAGCATCTTCATGGTACTGCTCTGAATTTGAGAATAAGGACTGTCTAATTTATGGAAGTCCTTGGTAATCCCTGGTGAATAGCAGAGAATCAGAAGGTTGCAAAGTGATCTCAAGTCATTTTAACATCCTTTCTCAGAGTGTTTGGTTACGTTTTGGATGATTCTGCATCATGCCATAGAGGAGCTGTACTGCATCTTGCTCTCTTTCTAAGGTCACCCTGTATCTGCCTGTGTCATCATTGTTTTGACAGCAATTTTCTGAAAGCACATTTCTGTAAATGAATTCCTGTGATAATAAGAAAAGAGATGGTGACTGAGATATTCCGGTAAGACTAATGGCAACTTGCATTTTCTAATCTGGGGAAGAAACTTATTCCCTTTTTATGCTGGCAGAAATGGAAGAGTTCCATAATTGAGGGAAATATTCTTTCTATCTGTATGATAGACCATGACAGGTGCTTTTCTACAGACACAAGTGAAAGCACTAGGCAAAGGTGATGAATAAAACATTAAAGCTCAGGTTCACTGTATGGTTCTGATATGAAAATTTGTTCGTAGTATTTCCTGAAAATTAATTAATACACAGGAAGCAGAGCTGGTTCCTGATTGCTCATACATAGTGCAATCTCAAGATGGAAATAAACAAAATAATTAGACAAGCTTTAGTATTATGGGAATAAGAGTAACATTTGTTTATCAGTATTTCAGCTACACTCCTACCATCTTGAGAGCTGAAATTCACTGTTAGACAAAAGCTGGTCTCATCCCTCTGACATGTTACTTTGAGGGCTCCATGGACCATGGTTATTTGTTTGTACTGAACCCACTGTAATGAACTGTCTTGGTTTTGTGATCCAATCTGTGAGCAATATACACCAGAATTCTGCAGATTTTTTTTCTTTATTGTTTCCTTCTGTTAGTTGAGCTGTTGAAGCAGTCCACCTGGCTTCCATTGCATAATGGCAAGAATTGTGTTTGTTGGTTTATTGCGCTAAATAGATTTGATGCCCTGATGATTATTTTGTTGCCTCTGGACTATTTCCCTTTGTGTACTGTTAAAACAACATCAGAAACAGAGTCAGCCTCCAATGACACAAGGTAATTTCAGCTCACATCCTTGTTTTGCTCTACGGAAAATTTTGCATCCTTTACAAGAGATAACCATCACCTGAGTTCTGTAATTAGTTTGTACCTTTATACTCAGCTTAAAAATGGGTAAGTGAYACTCAGTGTAAAATGGGAATAAGTGGTTAAGATAGCRTCCTAGGTTGCAATGTAAGATGTGTCCAAAGTATGTATTCTATCACCATCTTCATGAGCTGTTGAAACCAGGTGGGGCAGTGTTTTCCTTGCTTCCTCCCTCAGGACTATCTGCTGTTAATGGCCCATCAATGCCCTGGTCAATGACTCACAGGTAACTCCCCTCGGGAGCCATCTCTGCTTAATAGGCAGTCAAGGACCCATTGTATGAGTCATAGAATGACATCAGCCCATTGTGAGATGCTCTGCCCAGTGGGGAAGAAGCCAAGCATTGCCACCTTGGATACAATCTGGAATTTGGGACAGCACAGCCCCCCGACTTGATTCCTAGAGGACAAGAGCTGCCAGACCTTCCTACAGGCTCACTGCTTCAACAAGACCATTTCATCTGGACTGCTACCACCACCCTAATAAACAGGGTGTCGGGTTGTATTCTGACTCTGTCAAGAGTCTTTTCATTTGTTCCTTTTACTGTTACATTTATTTTATAGTTTTCCTATTAAATTGTATTTCTGACTTAGAGTCTCTCACTGGTTTTGCTTTCAAGCCAGAACAGATAGATAGATAGATAGATAGATAGATAGATAGATAGATAGATAGATAACCCAATTAATAAATAATTTGGTTATATAAGCATCTTGTGAATGTTACCGTGACTTTTCTATCAGAACTGTCAGATATTCCTTTCAGTGCATTATTTTTGATATAAAAATGAGAGTTTGACTGCTTTRTATTTTTCATACACCTGTTTTACTTCTGTGAAGACAGTCTTTTTGCTCACCATCAGGAGACCAAACTCAAATTTCTTTTTTTTTCATTGCTAACATATTTAGTGACATATTTAAAATTTTTGAAATTCTCTTAAAATGGAATCTCTAAAATGAGCATAAATAATAGACTATCTTATTAAGATTTAAATGCGTCTTGTATGCTTATGCATAAACTGAATTCCAAATGTGAGCTTAGGTTTTTTAGTAATTAAAAAAATGATATGTGTGTGTATATATATATATATATATATATATATATATATGTATTTTGTAAACTACTCTACTTTTTTCCAACTTAGGAAAATCTGATGTTTCATGAGAATTTGCATGATATCCAATTAACACAAAAATTAAATTAGTCTTTTATGAAAGAGAATTATGCAAAAGAAAGTGAGAGGATGTTGGGCAATTGCATTGAGGGGTGATTCTTTGTAACATTAACCTGGTTGTACTCCAACTGATGAGGTTTTAAGGTGCATCTGYAATATCCATCAGTGTCTTCTCACAGAAAAAGAATACTCGCTCAGAACACAGTCACCTTAGGACTCACTCTTTTATTACTCTTTCACATTTATTCAGTGAGCCTGGTCCTCCTGTCAAATGTAGGGATATGACCCATTTTTGAGAAACATCWGTCAGAAATGTTAGGAGTTCGGGCAAGGACTGATGTTTATGCTTACTTTGACATAGTGTTCCAGCACAGGAAATGGCTTAGTGACTTTTAAGGAGTGGTAGAGTAGTAAGACTTCCTGTGCTTTGTTTTCATCAATGGAGGCCAAAAAAGCTTTCACCCTAGCCTTACTCGCAGATCTTTCATACCACTGATGACAATGAAACTGCTGCTTGTGTTTTAAATGTTCCCAAAGACAAATACTTGAAAGAGATCTATAACASTGTCCCAGTCAAATCTAAAAGATACTGGATATCTCCACATAGTAGTGAATTAGACTAGTGAATTAGAGATTTGGGAAACAGTGGAACACACTTGAGAATTCAGTTTGTAATTCTGCTGTTGTTATAAGCATTTAATTTGCTTCCTGATTTTAAATCCCACAGTTTTGTATGTTTCTTCCAGGTATTTTTCAAGACATCACAGTTTGTGTTACATAAACCCTCATTTCTCCGTGGATCTGCCATGTCCATATTTCAGTGATCTTCTCAGTGTGTAACTTAGTGCCTGGACTAGTGCTGATGAATCTTTTAAGCAGGACAATAATGCAGAAGAAAGTAAGGGCTATTTGGGTATCACCCTGRATTTCTAAGTCTTCTGATGTTTTYGTATTTGTAGTGGAGTCTTTCTCACAGTTTCATATAAACAGTGGGAATGTTATTGTGACTGTCTTCAWGATTGCATTCTTTMTCCTGGGAGSAGAAAAGGATGATAGACWTTAAGATTGACCAGTGTGATTGGAGAGATTCAGACTTCATTTTCAAATCTCTGGTTGTGCTTAGAATTATATATAAATCGAGGTAGAAAAATAAATCTCTCCTTGCATTTGGGAAAATCAAGTGTATTGTGTTGTCTTTTTGCGACATTTGGGGGTTGTGGTTTTTGTTTGTTGGTTGGTTTGGTTCTGGYTGGGGTTTTTTGTTTGTTTTGTTTTTGTTCTGTACAGGAAGCTCTAATGAGCTGGTATCTAGGCACTGAGATGGCCATTCTGAGTTTGACTCAGATTTTCTATGTTCCTTTGGGAAAATCACAGACTCTAGAGCTGCAGCCATGAAATTTGATTTTAGCCAAAACCAACAGTTCATGTGTCCCATGTCATGTGCCAGCTACCTCAGTTGTGCTGGTGTAGCTAAGAGTACAAGTCCACAGCAATTTAAGCCTGCTGCCCATCTGAAATATTGCAAATTTTACCTGCCCCTCTATGTGCCTTCTTGTCCTTTTGCTTGTGCTAGTAAACACTGTTTCCATTGTATAAAGAACTAGGAGGTGACTAGAGTAAATTATATTGCTATTTCCACCACTAAAATGTATGTTTTTTACCCTACTTGCTTCCTGCAACGTCTTAACTACACAGAGCCAGTGCAGAAGACAAGGTCAGAAGATGGGCCAGGAGGGGAGCTTCCAGGATTTAAAATGCCTGGGGACTCTTGTGACACCACACTGCTACCTTTGTCTGAGACAYGGACAATAAATAATACATGTTATATAAGCTGTGTAATTTTCTATTTCTGTAAAAACCACAAGTACTGGAGTAAGATAGGGGCATTAAGACTCACTAGATGATGTGGTATTGGTGAAGCAATGTCAAGATGACAAATTGTATCCCAATTTTTCATCTGTTCTCTAGTTGTTCATGAAAAGATTTCATAGAATCATAAAATGSATTGGGTTGGAAGGGACATTAAACACCATATGGTTCCAACCACCCGGCCATGGACAAGAACAYCTTTGACTAAACAAGGTKGTTCAGASCTCCATCCAGGTCTTGAACACTTCCAGGGATGGGGCATCCACAGCTTCTCTGTGCAACCTGTTCCATTGCCTCAGTTGCCCTCACAGCAAAGAATTTTTAACTAGTACCTAATCTTTCAGTTGGATGCCATTGTCCCTTGGCCTGTCACTACATCTCCTTGTAAATAGTCTCTCCATCTTTCTTTCAAGTTCCTTTCAGGTGCTTGAAGGCTGCAATTAGATAATCCTGAAGCTTTTTCTTTTCAAGAGTGAAAAATCCCAATTCTCTCAAGCCTGTCCTCATAGGAGAGGTGTTTCATTCCCTTTGATCAACTTGGTGRCCTCCTCTGGACTCGCTCCAACAGTTCCATGKCCTTCCTGTGCTGGRACCCCAGAGCTGGATGMAGGGTTCCAGGTGGGGTCTCASCAGAGCAGAGCAGAGGGGCAGAATCCCCTCCCTCCCGTGCTGCCCAYACTGCTTTGGATGCRKYCCAGGACACGTTTGGCTTTCTGGRCTGGGAGTGCCCATGGCTGGGTTGCTGTGACCCAGGTGCAGCACCTTGCACTTGGTCTTGTTAAACCTCATAAAGTTCCCACGGGCCCAGTTCTTGAGTTTGTCCAACTACCTCTGTACAGCACTTGGACAAGCTTGTTTTGAGTCTACAATGTTTTCGTAATACCAGATTCACTGTGAATACTTGGGCTACTCATAGGCTGTGGATTTCTTGCAGACTTATTTTTTATTTTGTATGTTCATTGTCACTTTGTCATTAAGTGAATTTTATTTTGACTGATAGCAGAAGGGAAGAGGGAAGCATTACATCAACTTCCTGGGTTTTTTTTTTTTTTTTTTTTTAAGGAAGTGAAAGCTTTCATCTGAGAAGAGTTGGGACAGAGACACTGTTGTCTGATGGATCAAAGCACATGGCTGGGTAAACTAGAATTAACCTAATATTTTCATTTTGTTTTCTATGGGATTTTGACTGATTTACACCATCCTTTTTGTGCACCGTCTCCAGCCATAGTGATTAGGACTTAACTCCATGTTAGCAGGGCCTGTCTCTCTTCGTATATTTATATGGTGTGCTATGCAAGAGGCCGATGGTGTCTGTCTGTCTGTCTGTCTGTACACACTGCCGTAATGAATACTTATTTTGCTTCTTAGAGGCTCAGTCACTATTTGACTAGGTCATGGCTGGTAATGTAGTGTTAATGTTCAGGTTTCAGATTGAAACCTTAATCCCTTGTAAAATATTTCAGTGCAAGATCAGTCATAGCGACTGCATCTGGGTAATTCTCTACCTCATTTACTTGACTTTTTTCATCTAAATAGCTTCAGTTACTTTCTTAAGCCCCATCTGTTCTTACTTCCATTGTTTAAGATGAAAGTACTTTCACTGATTTTTTTTGCCTTCAGAGAGCTGGAAAAACTAGTGAACTCTTGTTTTCCATTGAGGAGAGCTGACTGTGGCATCCATGCACAGGTCCTGAGCCACCCAAATGTGTATTTCCTAAGTCAGGGGTAAATTGCACTTAAAGTGAAACAAATGCCTTTCTGGTTTGAAGTTTTAAATGTCAGGKTAATTTTGCCTCAGAAAAATTATGCTTTATACCCTTATGCTTAAAAAAGAAAATTTTATTTTCTTAAGACCTCTGGGAACTTCTGAGTAGATCTAAAGTGCAGATTTCTTTGGYTAGTGCAATCATTGTGAACATTTTTGCTTTCATTTGGCAGTGTGAAAGAATGTGCCACTTAGCCTTTTTTCCTTTTTTTGCCTCGGGGAGCAGTAATGTAATATACTGTACATCTTGAGGTTATGCATTGCCTGTCAGAATTTGTTCTAGATCACTAGTTTGTGKGATGCAAGATGGGGTCAAGCCACATATAAATGAAAATTGTTTCCGTTGCCAGCTGCAGTAATAAAACTAGTATTCAAAAGGAAAGAAATGTGCTAAATCAAGCYAGATTCTTAATATTTTTGTAGCTCCTTGGTGCTAATTTCTGAATGAAGACAAAAATTTTTAAAGCATATTGCATAAAAGAAAAATTCTAATTTTCATTTGAYGCATGAAACAATCTTGGCACAACAAAATTGTGCCCTCAGCTGTTGAAATGAGCAAGATGTCTTTCATACTTGTCCTTATTGGCTAATGATGGACAGAAATACAGCAACCAATTATTTTAGGGGCTAGAATGGAGGAAATAGAAGTTTAAATATTTCTCAAAGAGCRTAATGCTGGAGACACACCTTGTGCTTGCTATACTTTCTCACTGAAGGTAAGAATTGCTGCATAAATGTGAAGAAGATGTAATCTTATTTCCAGCTTCTTGACATCCTTGCAAAGATAATCTGATCTGCACTGGTGTTTCCACASCTGTGGAAAAATTTGACTTCTGGAGAAGTATTTTTGCGTGGACAAGGTTGGCAAAGCAAAGGATGAAGAGAGTAAATGATTCTCTGACTTCTGACTGAGGACTATTGTCTGGCCACTTGAAATGACATCCTGATGTTGTCTTTCACATACAAAAATAAAGGCACAAAGGGAAGAGTCCTTTTTGAAGATTTTGCTTTGAGAACAGAGGTGGACATATCTTACATGCATTTGTAAAGAGGGGGAAACACACTGTTTTTGTTACATGTAGGCGGAGCAATGCAACCTGTGATGGAGCTAATAATATTTTTCTGTGCACCATAGTTGCATTTGTCTACAAATAGTCCCCAGCAAGTTTTAATTATATTATTTCTTTTTCTATTGATCTACTATATTGTTACTAGCCTTGACATCAAACTATAAAAAATAAGGTTGTAAAAGTCACATTAATTTACACAACTCTGCAAGTTGTTCCCAGTACTGCATAACATTAATTATAATTTATCTAAGATAATATAAATTCAACCCAATGCTCCACAATTTCTTTGGGGACCAGTTTCAATAGGAGATAGGGAATATTTAAGAGGCTTGCCTTTCCCACCGAGGGAATTTGTCAGGGGGAGAACTGCAGTGGCTCTGCCTGATTTCTGTTGAGCTAGTTCTGGCTCACTAATGAATTGCGTGCTTACTGACTCCTGTGTGTTGTCAGAAATGCAAAATGAGCGAGAATAAGATGCTTGCTACGTGTTCTCTCTGCCTGACAGAACAGGCAGACTATTTGCAGGCAGAGACAAAAGGGTGTTGCTTTTGTAAGGGGTCGGTGATCTGAGCTTTGTTTCTCTGGACACGTCTGTGTGGTGATGCTGGCTTGCAGCTCAGGTCAGTGTGCCCTCCTCCACATGCTGCTGATGTGCTAGCATACATWCTAATTAGTCTGCACCCAGCGAGTCACACTGGAGGACACTTMAAGTAAGTGACTCAATAGCTCAATGCTTTTAGATAGCTAATTAAACAACTTCTGCAGGTGTTAAAACAAATTAGTGTGAATTCCAGATGCCTAGCAAACATTGAACAGAGAAGAACAGTAACAGAAAAAAAAAACCGTTTTCTGATCTCTGTGTTGTGCATGTTTTTCTGAAAGGATATTTCACAAGTCCAGATTTGTACATGTACATGACTCATTATTTTTATCAAAATAATGGTGAATAAAACCAACTTGACTTCAGTGTTCTGAAATGTCTGACTGAAATGTGAACCAGGCTGGATTTGCTTGCTTTATTTTAAAGTAGACCATTTGAGACTTCAAGGACAGTTTTCTGGTCTTTATTCCTATAAATGTTTTCTTTGAATATTTCATCAGCTCTTCAGGTATATCTTGGTTTAACCACTAATGAACCAAGTATCATGAACTGTTTGCTCACTTCCCCACCTGCGGGATTGGGGAGGGAATCAGAAGAATAAAATCTAGAAAACTGTTGGGTTGAGACAAAGACAGTGTAACAGGGATAAAAAAAAGCTGTGCACTCAAGCAAAGCAAACCAAGGAATTCATTCAGTGCTTCCTGTGGACAGGCAGGTGTTCAGCCATCTCCAGAAGAGCAGGGTCCCATGACAGGTAAGGATTACTTGGGAAGACAGACTCCAGATGTTCCCCACTTCTGCCTTCTTGCTGCTACTTTATGTACTGAGCATGGTGCCGTGTGGTCTGGAATACCCCTTTAGTCAGCTGGGATCACCTGTCTTGGCTGTGTCCCCTCCCAGCTTCCCAYGCACCCCCAAATTCCTTGCCATCATGGCCATGCAAAAAGCAGAACAGATCTCAGCTCTGTGCAAGCCCTGCTCAGCAATAACAAAAACATCTTTCCATTATCAACCCTGTGTTAAGCACAAATCCAAAACAGTCTCATACCAGTATCTGTGAAGAAAACTGTACCCCATTTGAAACCAAGAGAGTGTGTGTTCTGTGTGATGATCTTGTCCAAATTTTTTGGAAACTGCAATCATTAAACTTTTCTAAACAAATTACCTAAGTATCCTGAACCCATCTAAGTACCAAGTGTACAAGGTCATCTTTTTTCCATCTTGGGATTTTTCTTTTCTAGTGCCATTTCTTCAGCCCAGAAGACCATAAAACTTTTCAGGATACATTTATAGTTTCAAGTGTTGAAATAGTCTGTTATTCAGAGTGTTCTGCYTCTGAAAGTGGTCAATGCTTGTGAAAACTTTAAGACAGAGAGAAATGTAGTGATGCTTCCTCAATATATTTATCCAGTATARACTTTCTCACCCAGTAGATTTTGGGCTTTCTGCCTCCACTTAAACTTTTCTTCCAATGTATTTGTCCAATTTCCTTTTGGATTTTAATATGCTTCAGCTGTCCACGACATTTTGCAGTAGTGAATTCCTGAGAGAGGAAGAAGACCATACAACTTATCCCAGACACATAGATTTGCAGCCATTAATCCCAAACAGAAGACAATACCTCTCTCTAGTCTATGGTTTGACCTTTAAAATTTCTTTCTGAGTTGAATTAGAGTCCCTTTCCTGGCATGTCCAACACATTTAAGGAGCAGATTGAATCMATGTATTGATTTCAATAAAGATAATTTTTTAGGCTATAATTTCTACCTATATATGACATAAAAGGAACATATAAGAAACTGGTCACCAGCCATCTATGAGCTGGATATTGTCTAAATTCCACTTGTAAATCTAGCCTATAAGCTTGAATAAGACATTATGACCTACAGAATTTAATACCTCTTCAGGTATATTGCACATATTCATAACTCTCTTATATTAAGCAAGACATTTACCTTCTGAACCCTYTTTTCCTTCTGCTTCCTAAGTGATGATTTTTCTCCTGAACTTATATTAACTATTTTGTGTGKTGTTCAGTTGTGTTAAAAAAAATAAATTTCTCTATCCTCTTGTTGAGAGCACCACAAAACCCCMGTATGTCAATATGTAATTTCATTGTTATTCCATATAATGAAAACTGCAGTTGAGACAAAAGGGAGCATTTGAACAACTCAGAAATAAAATCAGAGGCAGACAGTTGTTTTTGTACATGAAGAAAGTAAAAAGCTGATAGGGATAAGATAGAGGCCAGTAAAATAATGAGTTGCTATAAAAAGAATGAATATTCCCTGTTCCACATAATAAAGAGCCCTAAGGGCATCAAATTAAACTGCAAAGTGTCAGGTTCCAAAAGTTGGGGGGGGTCAATTGTTTATTAGTGGTATTTTACCACCCACCTAGCAGACTTGTGTCTCTGTATTTTGACTTTGGGAGAGGTTAAGGAACAAATTAAAGGCTATGAATTGGCATAACATCATTTCTGATGACATAAACTTTTGCGTTCAAGAATTGTAAAAGACTGAAGCAACAATGAAGTGAGGMTTTGCATGCATTTAATTGCAGTAGCCAAACTGTTGAAGCAGCTTCAGGCAAGATCCTGAAACTGCTTTCACTTGTTTAAGATGTAATGTCCCTTAAATGAAGGAAGTTAAACACTCAACCACACGCTTTTGTAAAATTCCGAGATCTTGTTGTCCCTGGGGACATTACAACTAGTWTMKAWAYTAGTTGTAATGTCCCCAGGGACAACAAGGTGGTTCTTTTGAGTTTGGCCTTTACATGCTTTGTCCAYTCATTTCACTGCTTGCTTTGAGTTTCAGGTTTTCCATTGACTCATTTGCTTTTAGACCTTCCAACTGTGAACTTACAGAGTTGCAATCTGCAACTGAAAGATAACCATAACCATCTAGAAAATGTAAAACGTGTCTTAGAGACACAAAATTCTGGAGTCACTGTAATCTGCCTCATCTTCAGGCAAAGCTAGGCCAGTTTAAATACAAGTGCTGCAGACTACTGCTGCAGAAGCCAGAAATTGCTGGTGGCGCAGGAACTTCTTGCTGCAAATCCTTGTATCAAGAAATGATCATTCTGGAAAGAAATGCAAGCTGGTAAATTTTGCCTTCCTCTTGCAGGCATGGTGGTCCAGTTCTGTGTTTACTGCTAGGACTGGCTTTAGGCCAGTTCCCTGTGTGTTGGACAGTCTTCCTGGTTTTGTATGGGAGTGGTGTAGAAACAGAAAAAGCAGTATGATAAGCTGCTGCTTTTCCCAATTTCACTTTTTTAGTCTGTGTCAATGCATTTATTTACTGGGATCCAAACCGTGTAATATAGAAAGTAGATGCTATAAATGCTGTGCTCAGTTTTGTTTTGTTAAATGTTAGGTCTTAGGAGTATGACCTGTGTGCTCCTTTGTTTTATAGATCTCCATGTATAGTCTCAGTGATATAGAAATCCATTATTTTTAATGGAAGAAGGAACTGTGAAAAAGAGCCATGAGAAGATCTGTGCACCTGGAAGCACTAACTTTAGCAAAGCTCCTAATGGTATTAACATTTCTAATATCTAGAGTTAATGTTCTTGYTCAACATGGGTTTCAGCTGATATTCTCTGGTGCTCACTGTTCAAAATCAATCACCTTTGGAGACTGAAAGGCAACTTGTTTTCARGGAGGGATCTAAATATCTCAAAAACAGTTTTACAGACAGAACAGATCTATTGATAGATGACCATGGATCAGTTTAATTTTATCTACTGTCTGTTTCTTACTTTTTGCAACTGCAAAGAAGATGTTAGTCTGCTCCAAAAGAACTTGGTTTTTAACAATCTTAAAACATTATAATTCTAAACAAGCAGCTGTATTCTTTAGAGCTCTCTAATTAGCTTAAGCTTTACTGTGCTTAAAATATGTGTGTTTATCTAGTCTTCAGAAAGCTGCCCTTTTTCTCTCCTTRTCTTCCAAGAAAAGGTGTGCCTACTGAAGAAGGTAGTGACAACATCTGCTGCTTCAGTTAGATAAAAAGTGGGAAAGACACGTCAGCTGTGGAGTTGGCTTTACTCTTGGTTTGATTACATCTTCCCATAAATCAGAAGTCCTTTAAAGGCCTTTAGGAAATGCTGTACAATCTGGCTGTCTCTCTGCCTGAAAAATAATTATCTTTTTTTTGGGCAGGTGTTAGGAGAAAGTTGCCAGCATGCATATGCCTGAGAGGCATGTGTYTGTCTCATGGATTGACTATTAACTTCTAGGGACTAAAGCTGTGTTGAAATACTAAAGACCAATAATCTTTCAAGTATACTGAGAGAACTCTGTAAAAATAAACTGGTTGTCTTTCTTTAGGTATGTGAATGTGCTACAATAGTATATTTAGTAGGTAAAAAAATACTTTATTGGAAGGCTCTACATTTTGACATCACTCTGTAGACATAATGTCTTATGGGGGTTGACATTCATTTAGGCTGTCTCTGATCTCATTGATTCTGGGTTTTTTCATAGCCACAATATCCTACTGTCTTTCTCAGCTGCATTTATTCTCTAAAAACTGTCTTTCCTTGGGCCTATGTATACTGAATTTTTAGTCTTAAAATTTGGAAAGCAGGAGGTTCTCCCTACTGAAAGAGTCCCTTATATGTGAATACAATGCTACTAGTGTATAATAATSCATACATCTAACAGCTTTAATAACAAAGATGTGGTTTCACGTTCACATCTTTGCTTTCTCAGCTATAATGCACTAATTAATGTAGTGGTTTTACTGTTTTTTTGCTGTGAGATAGGATTAAGAGAAAGCAAAGCAGGCTCAAACTTAAAAGATATATTTTTATTCACACACTAAAAGAAAAAAATGCAAAGGATCAAAATGAAACTTTCAAAACACTTCCCCCTTTCTCACCAGCTTMTTTTCTTTCTCACAGGCACTGTATAAAGGCAAGAACTCAGAACTCAAGGTCTGTACTTCTTATAAAATAATCTTTCATCAATCTCTTTAGAGAGAGAAATCTATTTTGGTTATGGTAATTCTCCACAAGAAAGCAACAGTCTACTTGTGGCTCTTAGCTCTCACAAAAACTGCCCAGGAACCTGTTTCTGTGGTTCTCCCATATCACACAGCTTTTCCCATCAGCTGCACTTGGGTCATGGACTCTGTGCATTCTGGGGTGTCATTTTAAAATGAACAGTTCAGGTGCAAAGGATGTTCTTTGTCCCACTCAAATGAAATGTCTCTCACTTCTTCACTGGTACAGAGGCTCTTTAAACACATCTCAACTTCTGTTCAAAGCACTGGCACAGCTTTATCACTTCAAACTTCTTGCTCAAATACCTCGGGACCACAGGATCYCTSCTACATCAATATTCACTTAGTTTATTATAAATACCTTTTGCTCAAACCACTAATTTGAACAATCATTTCCCCAGTTCATATTTTCCATGGTTTAAATATATATTCTAACATATTATAGTCTGTTACCACAATTCATAAAAGATTTTCAACCTAAGGTGTCTTCTCATCTCTRCATCTCTTAAGATAAAACATCTCTTTTACAAACCTCAGTATCTTCATGCGGCCTAAATAAAAATGTCCCCGGGATGAGTTTCTTTTCACTCTGGAGAGCACGAATGTTCTGTGACTGTCACTTTGGCAAAGAAAGAGTTAACTCTATCCGGGTTTGCAGATGGGCCCGTGATCTTGGCCGAGCAGTGGCGGCAGTTTGAATATTCCGAGGCCGCATGAAGGAGTCCTGGGTGGCTGGGATTTTGGTAGCTGAGCAAGGAGATGTTTTCTCTCTCCCTCCACCCCTTGGTCTCATTTGGGGTGGCTCAATTTGGGCAGGGGCTGCTCCAGATGGAGGGGAAGCGGGGGTGGAACTTGGAAGATTGGCTGAATGTTAAAAGCTGTAGCTTTCCCCTTCCCTGCCAGCAGCCGCTGGAARTCGCTCTGAGCAGAGCTGGGACATATCTTCCTCCCYSCTCCCTGCCCGGGAGTCACTGAGCCTGGCAGATATCTCTGGAAAAGCCTAAGCTAGGAAGGGTCCATCAAGCCCCAGCTTCCCCCCCGCCTCGTGGGAAGGAGGGAGCCAGGCTGCCTTTTACCTTTGAGGGCTCAGAGAAGGAAAAGAAGCAGTTCCCAGAGTACTCAGCTTGATATGGGTCATTCACAAAGCTGAACTCACTTTCTCACTGGCTGAACAAAATGCCACTCTCAGGTCTTAGCAGAAAACTATTTCYTCTTTAACTAAAACGTGTGCTAGACCATGACAAAAACTTTCACTGATTCTGATTTTAGTACACTAAAAGCCTTTTCTCTCTTACTATCATATGCTTGCCAATCCTTTCTGTGAAGAAATTTTTCCAGTCTAAACATCCCTGGTTSAGCTTGAGGCTGTTTTTGCTCATCCTGTCACTTGTGACTGAGGAGAAGAGAGTGACCCCCATGCCACTATGACCTTCTCTCAGATGATTGTAGAGAAGAGTAAGGTCTGCTCTGAGTCTCCTCCAGAATAACCACCCTCCARCTCCTTCAGCTGGTCCTCATAAGACTTGTGCTCCAGATCCTTTACCAGCTCTGTTGCACTTCTCCGGACTTTTTTCAGCTTCTCAGTGTTTTTCTTGTAGTGAAGGGCGCAAAAGACATTCAAGACATCATGGATCCAGGCTTGGATCTTAGGCTCTTATGGAAAACAAATGTTTATGTCCTTTAGAGCTAATTCTGGTCTTACTACATGGATGTACAGGACAGTTTTTGAGCTGCTATAGTGTRCATGGCATGATGTTTGTTTCCAAGTAAACTTCACAATTTGTTTGCTTTTGCATCYACTGTTTTAGCATCTGATTGGTGAGCAATGTGATTTAGCCAGAGAGGAAAACATCATAATCAACTTTCAGAGGCTTAAGCGCTCTCCTCTTTTAGTCATAAATCTCATAAATCCCTGTGAATAYCAACTGAAACTCCATTTATTGCCTATGTACAGAATAACACCCCCATTCCTTATACTGGATGTGATGATGCAGACTTGCAAATCCATGCCCTGCTGTGACTTGTTTCTCTCAATGTCTGAATTTACAGAGACTGGTAGTGTGGCTAGGAATACTCACAAAGACACCATGGGCTGGATGTTGGAAGCAAGGAGGCTAAGGCCCTCGTTCTCTTACAGTTAGTCATGTGAGGGGTATGTGTTTCTGTGGGGTGGAATGCTGTCCAAGGTAGGCATKCAATTCCTATCTTCAGTGTTCATCRCTATTTCTCATGGGCTGCAGTCAGCTCCACATTTTCACTAGGGCTTTGGAGTTGTGGTATTCAGGTTTTAGGAACTGGAAAGACCCATKACACTGTAGGGGGAATAAGACATAAGAATTTGAGAGAGAGTAAATCTGTCTTTGTACACATAAGTCAAGGATGTATTTCCCACTCACCTATTCCTCCAGCTTTAGGAATTAACTGGCTTCTTCAGCAAGATGAGAAGCCATACCATYATGACTGAAAAAATCATCCAGGAAAAAGATCCCATCTCAAATGTTCTTTATTTTTCCATGTCATTTACTGCTGTGATTGTGACGTGAAGTAATTTTTCCATGCCAATAGGCATAAGAAAACTTGTTCTCTCAAAAGCATAGAGAAGTAGTGTGCCTTGTACTAAGACACAAGGTCATACCATGAAGAGACTGGGCGAAAGGAAAAGACATCTTAAAATGGTGTAGAGAACTTGGCAGTTTCCTAACAGGTTTCTTTAGCTCACTATATCAGACTGGTAGCAGAGAAATTTCTGGTTTGTCTTTAAAGACTGTAACTCAGTGCAGTGAGTGAATGGACTAGTGTATGGATGTGCCTGTCACGAATATTTAGGATTTGAAGTGATAAAAASGGAGCCATGAATGGGTTCAAGAACAAGGAAAACACATGTGAATGGCATACTACCAGATCTCTTAGAATTTTTATCAGTGAAACTGTGCTTGTGCTTGTGGACACTTTTCAGCCAATTTTGGAAAGAGAGCTGTAATAATGAGTGTAAACCAATATCTGTCTGGTAGCTAATAAGGTATTTTTTCCTTCATGTTAGGAATTTTTTTATTGCTATATTATCTTGGCAGATAGATAACAAATMTTGCTGAAATTTACCTCGGGTTAGGTACTGATGTGTGGCAACATTTGGATGTCTTTAGACTAATATTTAAATACTACTTTAMTGCTGAGATCACTGAATCAATGTAGACTTGGGCAGTGAAACTATAGACCATGAAGATACCTCAAGGGATATTTAATATTTGACTATATCTAATGATTAAATTTTTAATTATTAATTTCTTTAAGGTCTGCCACAAGAGACATGAACTTGGTCCTTGCCTTTAGGTGCTTGTTTCTAGAAGGATAAAGGTCAGATGAGTGTAAGCCAAGAGATACAAAGGGTAATGATAACTTAAGGCATTTAGCATATATTTTAAAATGAGTACCACTTTGTTATTGTGTTCTTTGATATACCCTGAATTTTCCTTTGCACTAAAAAATAATATGTCACATGAGTGAAATCCAGGTTTGTAATGTAATCTTCATTAYGAAATACAACTTTCTCTTGTTGGTGTTGATAATAGTGTTTCTATATATGTGGGAAAAACCATTGCATATGTGCTGGTTACTCTAGATACCATTTTCTAGAACACGGTTTAGTATGGTAACTGTGGAGAACTTTGATTGATCATACAAATAAATCTCAAACCACAGCTATTTTTGATACAGAATACATAATTGTGGAAGAACTACCTATAGGGGAAAACTGTAAGCMTTGAACACATTTGTGAAATTCCCAATTGCATAACCAGCAGTACTGACAACTCTTCTCCCTTTGCTGATAAATTGTGTGGCTGAGCACTTTCTTCCAATAAAATGTATGTGTAATCCAGGTTTTGAATGACATTAAATGTTTTCCTTTTCTGAACCTATAGTTAGGAACTAGATTTCTTTCAATAAATAGCTTTACTGGGAACCTTAAAAAAGCATGGYACTTGAGCAGTGTAAAATAATTCAGCCCTTTAAGTTCTATGATAATATCAGCCATAGAGCGTAATTCTGAAAAACACAACTGTTCTACTTGCAATCAATAAAATTAAACTTTAAAATTAAAATTATTCAGAAGAATACTTATCTCTGAATGAAGCACAAGGAGACAAGCCTATTCTTTCTCTTGAAAAAACCTCATATTTGTGTGGATAATACATTTTTATGATTAATCCTTAATTGTAAAATAAGAATAATTATAATTCGCAGTGGTTTCCTCATCATGCTGWGACAATAGAAATATTATATGAAGCATCCCACCTTAGAGTCCAGTTGGGGATGTTTTTGGAATTTAGTACTTAGTGATGATTACTGCAATGACTTAGRAAATGAAGGGGCTAAATTTTGCCCAGCAGGTTTTCCACTGCAGAGATCCATCTGTGAATCTTAAGTAAGCTTTTGCCATTTTACCATCTTAGGAGGTTAAGTAGCCAGACCGTTGGTGTGTCATCAATGCCTTTCTAGCTACTGCTACCAATGCAAAGCACAGCACCACGTGGTCTGCTATGGGGAAATGAACTCCCTGGAAGCTCTGGAAGATTTAATGTAATACACTGTATAGAAGAAGAAAATATGGCTTTGTCCTTGTCCTTGATGGACAACATTTTCAAGTGTTTTGACAGTTTATTATAAGAACAGAGAAGGCTCATCAATCCATCCTTCATGTGTATGCCCAAGAATAGACTTCTTGCAGAGAAAGACATTGTGAGARTCATTATATTTATACAATTCCTGGTCAGAACAAATGATCGTATCCAACTTGCATATTACACTTGCTGTAATTTGAAAATATCACGGGAACATTATTATCTGTTCTATTTTTTCAGTTTGCATAGTTAACTCTGAAAAAAAAAAGGTGATTAAAACAACTAGAGACTTACTTTTTAAATAGCTGTATTTTTCAGTGGGGTAATGCTGGAATGGGAAATTATGTGCCTTATGCATTTATACAGCAATGAGGTACACTTTCTCATGAAGGGTACCTCATGAGGATTTCTTTCACCTTTCTCATCAAATTGTGTAAATTTTGAATGAAAGGGTAAGTAGAATCCTACTTGTAATCTTGAAATTAAAAAATGAGGAAAGACGTTTTGCAGTATTGTCTGGAATTTCACATTTTCTATAAATTCTCTCTTGAGGCACTATGTTGACTGGCTCATCAAAGAGATTTTTGTCTKTCTGTGTCCTTCCTTTGAAATTACTCATTCACTATTGAATTGAATTTAAAATGCAGCTGAAGTTCAATATGCAATCAAAGGGAAAACTGAGTCTTCATTGACTTTGTGTATGACAAAATTTGAGAATCTATGACTTGAGAACAAAGATAATATTTGACAGTCAGGCACAGAATTGTACTGTCCCAGTTTTCTCATACCAGTCCCAACTCAGCCTCCCCACTCTTTTTGGTGCACAATCTGCACCAAACTAAATTAAGACCTATTAGTTTCTTCCCTTTTTTATTTCTCACCATGCTCTCTGTTCTCTTGCAAAGCATCCCTGTGCTTACTGACCACATGTATGGYACAACTGGGGAGCATAGAGTCTGATATCCATTCCTGCAAGTGTGGTCATATCAAGGAGAGAGGCTGAATCAACTGTTGTACCAAACACATGAAAAACCCATCCCCAATATCAGTGTGTGTGTAAGCAACAGGAGCTGGGAGGCAGTTGTAAATATCCCTCCCTCCCCCTATCTTTCATGTAAGATGTGTGACTTYGAAGCCAGGGAGCCTCTGGGCTGGAGATGAACTTAAAGAAACAACTTACTCATTATTCCCCATCTGGACTATTTTTAAGGTAGTCTTCCTTTAAATTTTCTAAGAGTTCTTTCATATGGGTTATCTTCACACATTTCCAAAGCAGATGTTATAGCACATTAGAGTGTGAACTTGAGAAATGCAGCAGAAAATATGAAGGGGTTTGAGAGTCTGAAATAGCATTGCTTCAAGAACAAAAGTAAGTTCTGACCACAGCTATTAATGATTCTTCAAGGCGGTGATATTCCCTCTGTGACTGGAAATTCAGTAATCTCCTAGAAACAGCCCTCAAGACTTTCTACAAAATAACCACAGAATCCTGAGGTTTCTGTCAMGATTTATCATCAAAAGCATCTCTAGGACTCTCTTGGTAGCCAGTGGAATAGAACTGCTGCTGGTATTTGTGAACTTATACTCCTTGAAATTTATACTGCTAATGTCACAACGGTGTGCTGTGATCGTGATGATACATAAGTAGGAGTAAGTTGCCTTTATGGATTTGCAGTGAAGTAGCTGATCAGGCTAGCATGTGTTTGGTTTTGAATGATTTAGAATGCAGAGCTGTCTCAGATATCTCTTTTCAATGCAAGATCCTGAAAGTATAAAAACAAAATAACTGCTGAAAATAACTTCAAATCAGTATCTGCTTCCTGTTAACAGGTTTTTTTTTTTCCTGAAAAGGACTTAGGAACAGTCCAAGTAAGTCAGATTTTTAAGTAGTGAACAAATTGCAGACAACTACAAGAAGACCCTGAGAGAGGCCTAAGAAAGTCAGTGGCTGATGTTACACAGGWCCAAAGCAGCAGAGGAAGGAAGAAAATGGTCCTGCACATGGCAGTTGTGAGTGTACTCTTGTAGAGAGGAATTTTGGCTTATTTGGAAGACAGATGAAACATCACCATTCAAGAAGATCCTGCACAGCATGGAACTAAACTTTCAGAAAGATAACTCTGCCTTTTGAATTGCTACAAAACTGAAATAGGATCATGTTTCTGCAGCATCTTTATGAAGCTGAAGTTTCCTCTTTCCACTGCTGTTACTGAAGAAAAACYTGTGTGTTGATCAGAGTTTCCTGGTTTTGATGAATGGAACTCCAGAGTGCTTCCCTGTTAACAAGAAGGGGGATATCAGCATTGCTATCTCCTGTGAGACATTCTTCCATGGAGGACTAATTTGATCACTCTCTTTTTCATTGTCTAGCTGCCAAATGCCCCCAGAAGTTAACAGTACTTAAATACTCTCCGAAGACTTGCAGTTGCTGGAATATTGTTTGGGCACCATGATTGTTMATATATGAAAAAGAAGGGAAGCAGTCACTTTAAGTACTGCTTCTCTTCACTTGACACAAGAAACCTTAAACAAATTAATGGATTTCCTCCTCCCATCCCRCCCCAGTATGCCATGAGCAGAATTGCTTCAGACAGTTTGACTAGGAAAATGGACACAAAAACACGCAAGGGTTTTTTTAAGGTGTAGCTTTGCTGTTCCTATATAACCAGAATGGAGTATGTTTTCTGAGGTACTATGGTAGTTCTTGATTCCATCCAATATTTGRTACTAGGGAGGTTTGCACTTTTTTCCCCTCTTCCTAGATCTCTAATTGTGAAGCTATAGAAAACATCCTGATTCCAGTCCTTCTCTTGCATGCAACAATCARTATGAGTAAACTGCAGCTATAGTCTGTACAGTGTGTATTGAAGACTATAAAAATGCGATTTTACAGAACCTCTAAACAAATAATGACTAAATAGAAATCCTGCCTTCTGTCACAGAATAACAAAATCTCTGATACATCTACRAAAAGTTTAATGAATTTAGTTAGAAAGATTTGTTGCTTAAAGTGTTCACAGACTCTTGTTAGGTAGTTTGATTGTTTTGAAGTTATTATTTATGACRTAAGTGCACTTAAAATGATTTGAAAGTAATCCAGCAAAAAAATGAAGACTTTTTCATTCCTTGCCACATGAACAATTGCACTTTCAATTTCAATTGCAATTTACAAAAATCCCTCCAGATGGCTCTTGGAGCAGGTTGGACCAATTTGCTGTGAGAGTGTGTGAAGTGCTGCCTGATGGTGATGAGGGCAACTCAGATCGAGTGCCCTAAGCCGTGTTCAGGTACTGAGGTAAACGCATTGCAGAGCTTTGTGTAGCTTAGTGCTGCAAAAGGACATGAAGGCAAAGAGTTTCTATCAGTAGTTAACCAGTGCTGGAGATATTGTGGTGGTGCCTTTGGTTTGATCCAATAAAGAAAACGGTTTACCACTGTTGGATACATTTTTTTTATCCCAGTGATTTTCAAAGATCTTTCTGTGTTCAGAACACCCCTATATTTTTTTTGCAAAACTTGTATTAATCTCTATGCAGTTGTAATCAGCAACTTTTGCTTGTTTTGTACTCCTCCTTCTTGATTTTTGCCATCTTTTGATAGTATTTATTGTTGGGCTTTTCCTGAAATGTTTTGGGGATATGTGATTTTTCCTTGGGCAGAGTTTGTTTTAAACTTCTAAAGTGCTTTGGAATTGAAARAGTGRAGCCAAAAAGAATAATGTAATGATAACAGCAGTTTGGGGAAATTATTTAGCAAGCTAAGAAGTAGCAGTTTTTCTTTTGTTATTTCTAAAGTGTTGCATTACAAACTTGCTCTGTAGAGAGAATGCCCAAGTAAGCCATAACAGAAATGTCTGCCCATGTGCATTCCTGCTGGTGTAAGTCCTCTGACAGCTACCATGTGCAAATTTTGTACAGCTTGTAATTATCTGTGCAGCTGGAATAGCCTTGTGCTGGTCTGAATCTTGATCTTGGGCRGAATGTTCCTTTCAGGTTTATGAAYTATGTGATTAYGAGCATGTTTGCCTTGGCAAAGTATTCCTTCTGCTATGGGAATACATTACACTAACAAAACAAACTACTGTCATAAGAATTGAGGGGTTTTTGGAAAAGAGAAAATATCTTTTAATATTTTTTAATATATTAAAATTTTTTAATATATATTATAATAATATATTAAAATTTTTATTATAAATATATTAAAAATTTTATTATAAAATTTTTTTAATATAACATTACAAAAAAAAAAAAAAAAAATAAATTAAAATTTTTATTATAAATATATTAAAAATTTTATTATAAAATTTTTTTAATATAACATTACAAAGATACTGTAAATCCATGTACCATCTATTGTGACGGAAGAGGTTCTTAAAAGATATTTATTTGGGAATGCCAAGGTGTTGGCAGTTTTTAACTGACCCTTGCTGTTTTAATTTTTCTCTAAATCTGACAGATACATTCTGAGGCATTGCTACATCAAACTTAAAACCAATCTCAGTTTAGGCTTCATCTGACAGATAGTCACATTCATATAACAAAAGCCTGTCTATCTTCATGAAACCTGCTGGGGCTGCAGACATTGCTCACATGAGTCACCTTGCACTTACTCTTCTCTGCTGGACATTTACTTGCTGAATATGGACAGCATTAATACCTGCAYGAGAGGGCAGCTGGTTTGAAAAATTAAAATGGCATTGAGTGCCAGAGGATRGGTGGAAATACCATTGCCTTCTTCTGTCTTTCTCTCCTCTACTGGTAGCACTCAGGGTACTCCATATAGCCCTGCTCCCTTGATGGGCTGCAGCTATATATTTGTCCTGTTCTCTCYTCTATTCCACTTTCACCCTTCTGGMCTGTTYRCAGGCTTCTCAGCAATGTCAGTGTGAATCTGGCCAAACCAAGAATGAAGACCAAACAACAAAAAAGCTGTATTAAAACAAGCATCTGGGACAAATTGCCATCTGAGAGCTTAGAAACTGGGCTTTCTGCTTCTGGTGCTGCTGAGGAGGATGTGAAAGGCAGTTTTTGCTTCTGAGAGAGGCTGTGGTCTCATCCACCTTGATCCTTCTCATGAATGTAGAGGTGGCAGCAGCAGCTCCGCTTAAGCCTGGTAAGACAAAGATCCAGGTGGCTGGAATAACAAAGAAGTAGTTATTACAGAGGTGCATTGAAGCAGTCTGTAAGTTTTACTTTGTCTGTGCTTAAGTGTATTTTGAAGCTCTATTACAGCTTACCAAAATCAGAAACAGGCTCCTTCAAAAAAAATTTTTTTTTGTGACTTCAGGTCAAGTAGTGCTTTTAGGACTTTTGAAAGTTAATATAACATTGTTGATGTACTGCATARTAAAAGAATAATGTAGCTATGTTGGCTGGATTGTATGTTATGCCAGAAACTTCAGCTCTGCCGCAACAGACACCTGGCAGAGTTGGCAAAGAACCACAACAAAGCAGATTTTGGTGTGGGGCATGTAAATTTCTTGTTTTGAGCATATGCTAGAGTATCATAAGTATTAAACAACAATGTTCAGTAATCTATTTTATTGAAGGTGGATTTACTTATGGAAAATGAGCAGGAACTTAGTCTCAAAAATATCCTCTCCTTCAGTCAAAAATGGCTGCTTATTATGTTCTTTTTCATTCATAGGGTGGGTGTATTAGAATGCTGGGAAAAGACTAAATACTTCTTTATATAAGCATATGCATACTTCCTCATTTCTCTCTAGATACCATTGAAAAAGTAATGTTTGGTAGAAAACCCCAGTAAGACATGGCTAAGGCCATCCTTGCRATGAAAAGCTGTCAAGGATTTCTACACATTTCAGGATTTCACACATTGCCAGCTGCATGTACGTGGTCAGACTAGGAAATCCAAATTACCTTCAAAATCATTTTCCTGAGTGAGAAAATTTGTATTCAGTTCTTGAGCTATTAAACATGATTATGTAAAGGTTTGAGAGTCACAGTTGCATTAAGGCTGTGTTATATTACTGAAACACCAAAGTGAGTATAACTGTAATTGATTAACTATATTTAAGTACATGAAGGAGAAAAAAAGGCAGGCATGTCTGTCATTATAGGTTTAGGGTTTTTTTCCATCTTGGCCTTCTTTTTGCATTTCATCCCATCCCTGCTATTTTCAGGAYTTTTAGATTATAACTGGTTCTATTCTACCTAACTGGAGTGTTTTCTGGCTATCTGATATTAGAATATTCTTTGATCATCCTCTCACACCTTTCTTAAATAATGTGCTTGAATCAGGTTTGTTCACATGGAGACATTGTTTTGCAGAACCCTTTTAAGATGCTGCTATATACAAGCTAGTAGTTCTGAATATCTTTATATGTATTTGTGGGTGTTTGTGTGGCTTTTGCCATTATCTGGAGCCAGCAATTTGAGCCATTGTTAGGGTTTAGAGAAGCTTCTTTGGCTGCAGTACCTAAAGCTCTGAGCGATTTAGTTACTGGTGCCAGATCTCCCCGTTCTCCTCTGACCAACTGCAGCAGAGAGACAGGTGAATGATCCATGAGTCAGCTCTGGAAGTGCTGCACTCATAGTGCAGCATGTGACAGGATACTGGCTTTGCTCCAGTTGCTGTGAGTGTGGAGCACTGGGCCAGTGTTGCACGGAGGCTGAGGTGTGAGCTGTCGGGGCAGTATCAACAGATGGGGCTGCCAGCTGAAGCTGCTGACSTGGCACACGCACCAAACATCCATCCTGTGCTCTTACATCATCTGCTTCACATTCAGCTTGCTCACATGAACCACTGTCCTGCACCAGTTTCACGGCTGGATATCCAAAACAGATGGAGAACACTGCASTCTTGTTTTCTCATTTTGTTTTATATAGCATGTGCTACTAGCACCTTGGGGAATACTAGATAGAGACATCAACATTTTCTAAGGATGTTTCTCAGGACTTGCCCTTGGCTTCTTTCTATGATTCTTATCTACTTTAAGRTGCTGAGGCACTGGTTGCACACTTGCAGCATGATTGCTTTAGGTCCTAGCATCCTTTTGAGGAATGAGAGAATGCCTCATCTGCTTTCTGAATATGTATGTTACTATTAGAGGTGAAACAAAGGCTTTCTTTGTAGCTCAAATTCTGTTGTCCAGTGAGAAGATTATACAATTAATACRATTTCATTGTACCAACAGCAACATTTTTTCACCTGAATTCTCCCACATAGGACACACACCAAGGAAATGGTTCAAAACTTAATACTTACTCTTTGTAAGGTGCTCKTCATTTAATGAACAGGATTTCTACACTGTAGAATTATTCAAACAACAAAGTACTTGGAGCTGAGCCTCTAATGTTTTCAGTCATTGTGATTTAAAGGGTTACATATACCCTTGAGACCTCTCAAACTAGAGATAATCTCTGTTCCAATTTATACTCCCTTGCATTTGATGGTGGTGATGTGTATGCTACAAGAAATAGSAACAAAAAATTTGGTGTATATCTTATCCAGTTTTTGCATTTCCTTGCCATAGGACATGTCATACCTTAAATGTACTTTATTTTAGTTAACGCATCCTGAAAAATTTTGTTATTCCTTCCAGATTACAATTTAGGTAAATTATAGATAAGAATGTAAATAAAACTAGTGTTAAAATGTATAAAATGCCCCTATTCCTAATATAAGTTTTTACATGACAATAGATGAAAAAACTATGAATAGGAATGTTTTCAGAATTCACAAACTGGGGTAATCTGGCTATATATTAGAATCTCGGAATCATAGAATGGCTTGGATTGGAAGGGACCTTAAAAATAACCTAATTCAAATACTCAAAATGCCACCCAACCTGGCTTTGAACACTTTCAAGGATGAGGCATTCACAACATCTCTTAAACACTTGTTCCAGTGTCTTACCAACATCATAGTAAATAATGTATTCATAATATCTAATCTGAAACCCATACACTGTCAGTTTAAGGCCATTCCACCATGTCCTGTCATTACATGCCATTGTAGAAAGCCCCTCCCCAGCTCTTTTGTAGGTCCTATTTGAAATCTGCAGTGCTGCTGTAAGACCTTCCTGGAGCCTTCTCTTCCCCAGGCTGAACAAGCCCAAGTGTCTCAGCCTGTCTTCATAGGAGAGGTGCTCCAGGCCTCTGTTCATCTGGTCTCTTGTGGACTCACTCCCACATGTTCACATCCTTCTTATGCTGGGGGCCCCAGAGCTGGATGCAGTTGTCTCATGGGGTCTCATGAAAGAGGAGTAGAGAGGCAGAATCACCTCACTCGACCTGCTGGCCACATTTCTTTTGATTCCCTAATATCTCCAATTCCTTCTCCTCAGGGCTGCTCTCAATCCATTCTCCACCCAGACTGTATTTATATTTGGAATTGCCCTGGCCCAGCTACAGGACCTTGCACTTGGCATTGTTGAACTTCATGACATTCACACAACCCCACCTTTGCAGTGTGTCCAGGTCCCTCTGGATGGCATACCTTCCCTCCACCATGTTGTCAGCCCCGCACAGCTTGGTGTCCTCAGCAAACTTGCTGAGGGTGCCCTCGATGCTGCTGTCCCTGTCCCTGTTTAAACAGCGCTGTTCTCTGTGCCAAGCCCTGGGGACTCCACTCATGACTGGTCTCCACTTACACATTGAGCTCTTGGTGCTTGACCATGCAGCCAATTCCTTATTCACTGAGTGGTCAGTCTCTCAAATCCATGTCTTTCTGTTTTAGAGACAAGGATGTTGTGTGGAACAACCTCAAATGCACTCTGTTGTAGAAAGCCGCCAAATTTGTCAGGCATGACTTGCCCTTGCTGAAGCCATGTTAACTGTCACTCCTTTGCATAATTTCCAGGAGGATCTGCTCCTTGATCTTGCTAGGCACAGAAGTGAGCCTGGCTGGCCTGTAGTTATCTGGGCCTTTTAGTTCGTTCCCTTTTAAAAAATGGGGGTTTATGTTTCTCCTTTTACAGTTTGTGGTATCCTCACCAGGCTTAGCCACTTCCTCTGGCAGTTCTGTCAGGATTAATGAATGCTTCTTATCAAGTCCCATGGACTTTTGCACCTTCAGACCTCTTAGATGAGGTCTTGAATCAGATCTTCGCTCTTCATTCTCCCAGTTCCACCCTTGCCTTCTGCAGCTTGGTGTGGCTAGATGTGAGGACCAGACACATGCTTTGTCTGAGACGTTTTGACTGTTGTGAAAGAAAAGTTGTGATTGGAAGAAAGATCCTGTGGAGGTGGGACAGCCCTGTTCTAAGCCAGCTTCCCTCTCCACCTAGAGATGCCCATCCTGACTCATCTCCTAGAGGTCTGGATGCTCATGGGTGAATGAACTGACATAAAAAATTTAGTTTGCATAAGAGGCATTCACCAGGCTAACTATGAAAAT
This sequence comes from Alauda arvensis, assembly GCA_902810485.1. NCBI lineage: Eukaryota > Metazoa > Chordata > Aves > Passeriformes > Alaudidae > Alauda > Alauda arvensis. The sequence continues at coordinate 4,104,154 of CADDXX010000008.1, read as the reverse complement.
TTGGTTCTGCCTGCACCCCTTTTTCCTCTTTTTGTCTTGCTATCCCAGATCCAGACTATCTGTGCAGCAGGATCAGTGTGGAACTGCAGACTGGTGAACTTCTTTCTTCTCTTTCTCTCTTTTATGTCTTTATTTCTCTCCTACCTTGCTTTGTCTGGGAAAAGTTTGCCTATCATATTCTACCCCTTATTCTGTGTTGGAGTTTGTTGCACGAATTGGAAGCTTGTGGAAGTGTGTAGTAAAATTTAAGGGCTTGTTAACCAACACTTTGGAGATTAAATAGTGAACTATTTGCCAGAGTTAAGATGACTCTGAATATAATAAAAGCATAAGAGTTCTCTATCACATAGACTGGTGTCTTTGAACAGCCTGATGAGAATGTATAACAAACATTACCTTCCCTACTGATGGGTCATGACACGGAGTACTCACCAGTGGATACTGAGGAAAAAGTCTTTGAGTACTGCAGCCTTATCCAAATCCTGGATAACCAGGTCTCCCATTTTCCTCTGGAGAGGCCCACATTTCCCCTGGTCTTCCTTTTATCATAGATAAATCTGTAGAATATTTTCTTTTTGTCTTTGATGTCTGTGGCCAGATTTAACTAAGATGATCCCTGGCTCCTCAGACAATCTCTCTGTATTCCTCCCAGGCYACCTGTCCTTGYTTCCACCCTCTGTGTCCTTCTTTTTTGTGTTTGAGATTTTCCAGGATCTTTTTGTTAATCTATCCAGGCATCCCAGAGTTTTTGCCTGGTTTTTTGTTTTCAGGATGTGTGGAGGAGGTGGTCCTTAAATATCAACTAGCTTTCTTAACCCCCTCTTCTCTCCAGTAGAAGAGAATTATCTCATGCTAGCCTACCAGGCAGATRCCTGAAGAGGCCAACATCTGCTTTCCTGAGCTCAAGGGTTGTGAGCTTACTGTTTACCCTCTTTGCTGCCCTAAGGAACTTGAACTCCACAGCCAAGGCTGCATTTGGGCTTCACATACCCCACCAGCCCCTCCTTGTTGGTGAGAACAAGGTCCAGCACAACATCTCTCCTTGTTGGCACCTCTGTCAGTTGGACGTGGAAATTATCATCAGTGCATTCCAGGGACTTCCTGGTTTTCTTATGTCCTGCTGTATTTTCCCTTCAGCAGATATCGGGGTGTTGGAAGTTCTCCATGAGGACCAGAGCTTGTGAAAGTCTGGTTGCTTTTATGTATCTACAGAAGTTCTCATCTGTTTGCTCTTCCTGCATAATTCTCTGTAATTGGAAGCTGTATGGAAATTTCTGTTAGGCGAGTCAGTTAGCAGCCTCCAAAGATGTAAAAGAGAATACRAAAATAACCAACCATGCCCTCCTCCAACACTGCTTTAGACAGGAGTTGTTATCTGCAAAGTGAGTATCTAAGGTAACAGGCTCCTTCAGGACTGCAGATAAAACCTGTGATAGCACTTTGGKATTGCAGTTATTATCTCCAAGTCTAGAGAGAGTCCTAGGCAGTTATGGGGAGCTGTATAGGTATAAGTCTCTGGTATGGATCAGCTGTTGCATGAAAGATGTTTTGAATTGTGATTATTATTTGGTGTATTAAGAATATGGCGTAAGAAGGTTTTGTGTGTAATGCAATAGTTGGTGTGAGGTAGGCTTAGGAAAGCAATGAATGTGAGAGGAGATTAAATAATTCCTTGCTTACGCACAGTCTAGAAAAGTGGGAATAGATTTACATTTAAACTGTAGCCTAAATGTCAGGTGTGGGAGTAGGTTTTGCAGAACGTTCTCCTGGTGTATTAAGTAGACATTTGAAGTTCACGCCAAAAAGGAATTATGGCTTCACTGTGGGAYACAGAAATATGTTAGAGGTAAAGGTAGATATTGCTTTTGGCRCTTTACTTGTGTAAAGATCACTTTATTGTGAAGAGCTGTGCTCTGCTGGGATGTTGGCTGTGTCTTGAATACTTTGTTTCTCCAAAATATGTTTAATTTATCTACTCTGTCTCAATAAGCTTTTTCTAGTAARTAATTGTAGATATATAAGCATTTTCAAGTTAATCTTAACAACAGRAAAGCTTAGTCCCTCACTATTTCCCTAACCAGACTGAGTGCTGATAATGAGTCAAGTGCAAAAGTACAATACTTCATTTTTGTTATATGAAATGCAGATCATTCCAGAAAAATACTCCAAGTATGGCTTCTAAATTTAGTAGTTTTTTTCTGTAATAAAACACATGCTAGAGCTGCAGAGAGATATCCAAGTCAAGGTGTCACAGGAAGCCTTCTACCAACTTAGGCACCATCCTGTGAATGGTCACGTGTTGTGTAATTTTATGCACATATAAAATAGGATTTTCTTTGTGTGTGAAAAATTTATGGCCGTGAAGAACGTCTTAAACTATGATGACTTAGGAAAATTATACCTACAGCATAACTTGAAGTGGGTGTCAGTTATCATTCATGAAGGGTCACTCGGAAATATACTATCATTAAGAAACAGAAATACAGAGGAAAAAAATGCTAGATCTGGCCATTGTCTTCTTGAAAAATCTGTGTCCTTTTTTTGCCTGTCTCATATTAACATGARCTGCCTTTAATTCCTCAAGTCTGCATTGACAAGAAATTATTTTCTGAGCTTCTTAATATTTCCTCTCAACTGGAGGGAAAAGAGCTATCTTTTTATGCTTTCAGAACAATTCATAGATACAGAAGGGCATCGTGTGTCAGCCATGGTGACTACCAACCCTTACCAAATACTCTTTCCAATTTAATCCTTCCATGTTTTTCAKCCCTGTACTGAATTAGGCATAAAACTATTAGGAAGGTCTCAGGTAGAATCTAATTATTAGTAAGGAAAAGCTGACCATAATTTTGGACTTGCAAAAATGTTGAAAAATGTGCACCTGATATTTTTTAAAGTTTTGGGAATAATTATCATTTCTATTCTTGCATTGTTCTGTAAAAAGATTTTGCTTTTGAAAGGGAAAGGRCTTAGCTTTTAGAGAGAAGAATGTCTAAAAACCCCTGCTTGCATARGGCAGCCTTTTAGATACACTTTCATACATATTTTCAGTGATGAAAGTGACTTTGTAACCATAMGGAAAGCAGATAATAAGGATCTGTTGTGCAGTGTGAAAGAAAATATTAGTTACCATGTGAAAATAACTTTGAACTATTCAACTGGTTAAAAGTAGTGTATTTTCATATTTGTTTACCATGTCASCTTAAAGCTAGACTTAGAAAAAGGTAGAGGAGTTCTGGTCTCACAGAACCTTTGCTGGTTGTGGGTTTCCAGCCTGATGCTATTTTGTGTAAGGGATTGGTAGTACAGGATCTATTCTGTCACTTTCTTTCTCCTCAGCTCTCTACCTTTTTCCCTGTGACCTGGTTTGAGTGTGCTGTGAGTCCTGTCCTTTACAGAGGAAAGAAGTGCAGAACAGAGTAAAATGCAGAGTCATTGAGGTTGGAAGGCACCTCTGGAAATTGTCTATGRCAATTCTCCAGCAAGAGGAAAAGGTCAACTGAGGCAGGTTACCCCAGTCATCTCTAGCTGAGTATGGGATATCATCAAGGATGGAAATTCCACATCATCTCTGAGCAACCTCTGACAGTGTTTGATCACCCTTATAATAAAAAAGGGGGGTTTGTTACATCTGTGGGGAATTCCCTGTGTTTCAGATTGTTTTTATTGCTTCTCATCCTGTCACAGGACACTGCTTAGATTTTGGCTTTATCATCCTTAAACCCTTCTGTCATGTATTTTTACAAATGCACAAGATCTTTCTGAGCTTTGTCTTCACCATGCTGTAGAAGACCCAGCTCCTTCTACCTCACCTTCTGTGAAAGATACTTCAGTCTTTTGTGGTTTTTGTGGTCCTGCAGTGGACTACCTCTACAATTTTCATGTGTCTTGTACTGGAGTGCCTAGACCTGAACCCAGAACTACAGAAGTATCTTCCCAGTTCTGTGGAAAGAGGAGGGACAATTTCCTTGACCTGCTGGGAAAGCTTTTCCTCATGCAGCCCAGGAAATTGYTGCCCACCTTTGCAATAAAGATGCACTGCATTGCTCATTTTCAGCTTGTTCTGTAGGACTGAGAGCCTTCTTTGCAAAGCTGCTTTCCAGCTGGCCAGCCCCCAGCACATACTGTGTCTGCAGTTATTTCTGCTCAGGGACAGGACCTTAAATTTCCTTTTGCTACATTTCATTAGGTTTCTGTTTACCATTTTCTCCAGCTTGTAAAGTCCCTCTGGATAGCAGCGCACATCAGGTGTATTAATTACTTCTTTTCGTTTTATATCACCTGAGAACTCTCTGAGAGTGCATTCAGTCCTGTYATTATTGACGATTTTAAGCAGTGTTGATCCCAGTATCAATGCCTGGAGTACATTGTGGACAGCTGGCCTTCAGGTGCTTTCTGTGACACTTATCACAGCTCTCTGAGCCTGTCAGTTCTGTCAGTTTTTTCAGTCCACCTTGTTTGTCACTTACTTACTTAGTCTGTACTTCATCACTTTGTCTGGGAAGGTGTGATGTGAGACAGTGTGGAAGGCTCTGTTAAAGTTAAGATAAAGCAACCTCTTTCATTCTYCTCTCTGTCCATGCACCAGGCTGCTTATCTCATCATAGAAGGCTATAAGGTTGTTCAGGAATGATTCACCTTCATAAATCCATGCTGACTGCTCCAAATAACCTTCTTGTCCTTTATGTATTTGGATTGTCTAGTCCATCATCTTCTCAGGAGAAACAGCGAAGCTGATCAGCATGTAGTCCTCCAGATCCTCCTTCTTCCTCTTGCAAATAGAAATGATAATAGATTCCTTTCAGTGCTTAGGAGCACCCTCTTTAATTGCTGTGATGACTGGGGCAGTGGCATTGTCCAGTTCCACCGGCACCACTTGGTGCATCCTGTCAGTTCCCATGGATTTGTGTATGTCTAGGTTGTTTAAAATGTTCTCTGTCCTAGTCATCCTCTACAAGCTGTAAATTTGCTTGTGCTGCACTTYACTGCTGGTGTCCCCACAGCCTTCATACTGCCAGATTTCCACAGGGTAATAAACCAGCTCATTCCAGCACTAGGAAAATTTTGTCTGGGGTACTTCACTGGCCATGGCATGAGGCTGTCTGCATGTCTCACCATGAAACTAGGAACATCTGTGCTGCTTCTCCATAGTGTAAGAGCCTTAAAAATCATATTTGTCTTCAACACAGTAAAAACCACTGAAGGCCTTTGCCCACTATGGCAAACTACATAAAGAAGCTGTGACTACCAAAACTCAACATTGCCCAAATATGCCTTCTTGGGTTTTGGGAACTTGATATAAGTTAAAGGTGGTACTATTGTCCAATTGTTTCAKGTTTAAGGAGAAGTAAACACAACTGGAGGAGAAGAATGTATTCACAGGAAAGCCAGCACAACAGCTGTGCTAAAAATCATCTCTGGCTGGGCCCGTCAGGGGGAGACCACAGCCCASCACCCCATTTGCTGAGGCCAGGTTTGCATACTAGAGTTTGGGTATTTTTTTAAATCCTCCACTATGAGGAAAATGCAACTATACTGCATTTGTCTCTGGGGCAGATAATTAATTTTCATGTTTCTGTTGTTTGTTAGTGGAAAAAAAGGTACTTAGAAAAGCTGTGGAAAATCATCATGGAGGTATGCCTAGGAGATCTGTGTTTTAAGAAAAAGTGTTTTATGGATCTCAATTTTTAGAAAAATTGTTCCCAGTGGCATCCTCTATATGACTTACTGTGCTGTCTGTTTCCCTGGAGCAAATGAGTATTTTCACCACAGGTGAGAAATCTGGCACTGAGTTGACCACCCAGAGATTGCAAGGAGTCTGCACTGGCAAAGGGACCACCCAAATACTGACATTCCACTGTGCTCAAGTGAGCAGTAAGAAACATCTTCGGCATGCACTCAGAAATACATGCAGGGAATATGAATCTTTCTGGAGAAAGAGAAGGAGGAGAGGTTGTAGTTTGTAGAAGAAATCTGGTAAAAATATGTGACCATTGACTAACATACGGAACACAATGTATTTTAACCCTGTACACATGYGAATGAATGAATGAATGAATGAATGAATGAATGAATGAATGAATGAATGAATGAATGAATGAAATGGAAGCCAGGAGAGCAAGCAAATGTTGTACACCAGAGAGCTCCCAGTCCCTCTATTTCTAAAGGCATTATGAGAATATGACAAAATTAGTTCCTTGCAGAATAATCATACAAAGCAGAGGCTGCTGCTATGGTAGCACTGGCACAGCCCAAAAGGGCCTGGTTCCTGGTAAAAGTGCTGCTCARTACACTTGATTCATTCAAGATTTCGTGTGTCCCTATTCAAACCTCTGTATTTTAGGTGTTTCCAGCTCTAGTTATTCTGATGTGGATTCTCTTCCCATTGCAGTTATTGTGTTCAGCTGTGAKTGTAGTAGAAGACTAAGACTGAAAATTTTAAGCCAGGCCACTGTGGATGGATGAGCACCATGAAAATTTGCTACCAGTTTTATTGTGCCTGCTAAGGAATAGTAGGTGCTATGTCTTTTAAGCTTACTAAGGAAATKTAAACATTTAATTTACTCCCAGAAACATCAGAATACTTAATAGCATAGTTCTCCTTTGTCTCTGTATGCCTTCTTATATGATGTATAAAACTTTGCAAGTTTATTGTAAGTTGTACTGTAAGTACTGTAAGTACTGTATTTCTGTTGTTAAAGATAATGAAATGCTCATGTCTGAAATATTTTAATTGAGAGATGAATTGGTCATTGCCTCCCTCCCTCCCTTTTTATTTTTAAATTGGAGTTTATCTCCATATTCTGCTTTTCCATTTTTCATGCCTTTATCTTTACAACTTCCTGATTTTCTTTCATGAATTCTTTCTGGTGGTGCTATAATTTATGTATCTTGTAATATTTTAACAGATGCTATTTTGGAGATATCTAAACTTATCTAAACAGAGCTGGAATTTAACCTCTTGGCATCATAATTTCACTTGTTGTGTTTGAAGTGTTTGAAGACTCCAATTGAATGATGACCTTATTATCCAAAGCAGCCTATGTGCTTATCCTAAGAGACAGATCAAARAGTCAGAGCTTAACTTTGTTAATTTATCATTTTTGTGGTATGAGGCAGTATGGTGCATTCAGACAGGCAGGAAAGATATTTGACAATACTGAATTATTAGAAAGGAAACAACAAGTTTCAGTCTCCTTCATATCTCTTACATTTTGGTTAAGTTTCTGTCTCTTGTAGGCTAGCAGATAATARCATTGCCATGAGATTRTTGACASAGACSATTTTTATATSTTTTGCAATACACAAGTAGAGATTYRTGGATATTTTGTCTTTTGCATTYCCRGAGGTTCTTATTAATTTCTTTAACTGAAATGATTTGTCCTGGAGGTTTTCTTAGCTACCAAAAACTGTATCAAGATAGCCACCCTATTGAGAGAACTAATGTTTAGAAGCACGTGGCAACGTCAAATGAGAAGTATAGCTCCTATATCTTTCTATTTTTTCAGGAATCCTTTTTGCTTTGGGTCTAAGTGGTCTTGATAGGTCGTTAGATATTGTATGACCCTACCAATATACCTATATAGTTTATGAATATAGTTCAGAAACATGGTACAGAACATACAGAACAGCATGATGAATAGTGCAGAGGAAGAAGACATTTTTACTCACCTATGTGCCATGTACTAATTCTATTTTTTCTCTTGGATAGTATGAGAAATAGAACCTRAAAACAACTTTATCTCAATTTACATTGCCATTTCTGGTAAAATATTATTGCAATTTTATGCCTCTTTCCAGTCAGCATACTGAGAACTTTGACAAGTGTGATGCTATTTTTAATAATCCTAAGATTTACTTCTGATTTTTATTTCAACTAAAATTTTCATGTGTTTACTTTTGCTATTTTCTCTGAACAAAATACAAAATYATGGTGGGGCTGAGGTWGGAAGGGAACTCAGGAGGTCATCTWGTTCAACTTTCCTGTTACAGTAAGCAGCCCTAGAGCATGCTGCCCAATCCCATGTCTCTCGAGGATGAAGATTCCATGACATCTTTGGGTAATCTTTGCAAGTGCTCAGTCACCTTCTCAGCAAAAAAGCATTTCCCAGTGTCCAAAAGGAACCTCCAGTCTTTTAGTTTGGGCCTATTGTCTCTGGTTCTCTCACTGGGAACCACTGGAAAGAGGCTATTTCTGCTTAGTGCCCTCCCTTCAGGAGTGTGTATARTGCCATGAGATTCCTCTGAGCTTTTTCTTCTGCAGCCTGAACAATCTCAGGTCTCTCAGTCTTTCTTCAAAGGAGAGATGTTCTCTTCATCATCTTAGTGGCTGTTTRCTGCACTCTCTCCAGTAGCTCCATGTCCCTCTTGTGCTAATAATCCCACAGCTGGGCACAGGACTCCAAGTGTGGCTTCACTGTTGCTGAATGGAGGGMCAGGATTGCCTGCCCCACAACCTGCTGGCAACCCTTCTCTTCATGCAGCCCAGGGTTCCATTAGCCTTCTTTGCCACRAGGGCACAATGTTGGCCTGTGTTCTGATGTAATGTTATAAACTGGGTCATTTCAAATAGGCTGCTTTCAGATATACATGTCCATGGGAAGAAGCAATCTGAGTATAAATTTCCTGTGGTATTTTAGTCTGCATTGTTTTTAATMATATGTAGCTGCCTTATTGACCAGCTGAGGAGCTGCATGGTTGACATCCTTTGTTTTTGAAATCTTCCACTGGAGTCCTCTGGTCTCTTGACAGCAAACTGAGAATTTACCACTGCAGCAATGGAAGTGGCTGTTTGGAGATACTGGAAACTCGCACTCTGCTCTAAGCAGTGATGAATCTCAGCTCTGTGAAGGGTTAGATTCAAATCCAAATGGGTTCAAATTCCTGTCTTGCCTGTAGGGCATGTTGTGCTCTTGCCTGATGAAGAACTGTTTGCACACATGTTGGGTTAATACAATGCTTCAGAAACCACCAGCATAAGGAACCACACAATTATTCTGGAGAATCATGTTAAAAATTAAYCAAGAAGAAGAAAGAGAGAGTAATCAACCCAGTTACTGGTGACAATGAATGAATTATGAAACAAAACTGCATCATAACTTTCTGGTCAACCACTGAAATCTACATACTCTATCTGATACTTTCCTACACTGTATCTTCTGTATAAGAAGTAGCAGGTTCCTTATGGCAGTTWTACACAAATGTGAATTATTAATGGGAGCATTTTCCATTTCTGTGGCTAGCAGCAGATACTTTGGCTTTGCTGGAGATACTTATGAGAAGAGGGCTCTGAATGTCCTCTAAAAGACTGGMAGGTTGTTCTGCTTCCTGACAGAACAAACTCGTAATTTCAAAATTTTTCTTTCTAGCTCTTCAATACAATGTTATAGCAGGAATCAAGATTTTTGCATATTGAAGATCCCTTTCTTCTTTGGGACTGTGTCTTACATCTTTTTGGCACCCATAAGKGATACGAATTTTTGAAATTTTGTCTTGCTATACAAGTAATACTTGGAAAATACTTCACATAWGATTAAAAAAAGAAACAAGTATTTGTAGTTTCCATGCACTTTGAAAGTTTTGCTTGTGCAAGGATTTTACCTCCAAATTACATTTAATTAAAAAAAAAGGACACTGGAATATTTTTTAAACTTGCACATATATTTTATATAGAGGTCCAAAAGCTTGAAATTTGATAACTTCCCCAGCTGAATAGTATATTCCTATGAAGAGTTACATTCTGTGTTCATGCCTACGGGGTGTGAAGTTTTCTCTCTTCAGGACTGGATTCATATATTAAATCTTTTAATATATGTATGTACACAGATACATCAGTTTATAAATATATATGTACATACATATATACACACACATATATATGTAACCCTTATTTACTTTTCTTGAACTGTAAAAACAGCAAGCTCTAGAACCATGAAGAACTAATTATGTTTACATCATAAGTGTCTTACTTGCCACAGATACGCCACAGAAGGCACAAGAGAATGTTTCTTCATACACCTTCTGAGTAAGCCTCCATTTGCCAATGCATCTSTAACAAAAATTCTGAAATTCATGGAGCCTTATTAGAACGCCCTCTGCTTGATATTGCTTCCATTTCTGTTGGAAGCTGGGATCCTTGCTGCTAACAGTTATTTTTAAGAATGAGCGTACTGAGGGATCAGTGCTGCTTTGTGAAAAAAACCTAGCTGAGTACTGGCTTTAATCTTTGAACTCAGATGGCTCAGCAGGTAGTTGACTTCTCCTCCTGCTCACTTCAGGTTTTAAGTGCGTCTTATCTCCCAAAATGATTTATCTTTCCTTTGCAACAGTTTCTTTACTGAATCCACAAGAGAACAAAATCTTGGATGGAGCTGGAAAATGAGGGCATCTTTTCCTCAGGGTAGTGTACATTTGCAGCTTTATGAAAYGCTGTTCCATCTATTTCAACATAGTATTTTCTAATAAAAACATCCAATGAACTGTCTGAAGCCTACCTTGGTTTTGTTCTTTTTTCTTTTTCCCTAGGAACAAACTCTTTTTTTGTATATAAAAGTTTAAAGACTTCAAATGTGTGTTAGGATCACAAAGTGTAGCACAGCACTGTTTGGGTATAGTGCCTTGTTCCTAAAGCATATAATGTCTAGCATGTAAGACCTTGTTCCTATTCATGTGTTACCATGGCACTGTGCCCAAGCTAATGGCTCTTACATCTTGTGGAATAAATTGTGCTACAGCAGCTATCCTGTGTTGGCTTCTGTGTGGTTTTCACTCACTGTCTATGCTTGGTGTGATGTAGACATGAYTTATGCAACTCTTGGTTTTGAAGGCTTCTAGCTAGGGCTGTTTTCTACATATTGAGGAGAAAACAGTGATTTCACATAATAGAAGTGCAGCAACCCTGT
>CADDXX010000008.1:4054966-4093245 GCA_902810485.1 Alauda arvensis | reverse complement strand
TTTTTTTATTTTTAATTCTGCTTGTCTATCATGCTATTCTAGTAAGACCACAGTACATGGAGTCTTCTTTTACTAAGCCTTTGTTATGTTATGCCTTAAACACAGACTTGTTTTGAATTTAAACACAGAATGTTCTCCGAAGCACATCCGATTCACATAGCTGAGGTCTTAGACTCAAATGAAGCAAAATTCTGTCTATTTTTAATTTCATTAGAAGCCCAAATTACATCATAGCTTTGGAGGATGAAATCTCATTAGCTAGTCCTAAAAACACAGAACATCTTCCTGAGTTCAYGATAAACAGTTTTAAATGGACTTCTGGAATATTGAAATGTGTAGTATCAAAATTTTGTGATACTCACTGAGTAAGCATTTCTAATATTTTTGTTCCAGCAACTTGCCTCCTGTCAGGAGATTCAGTCCTGTATGTCAGATGCTGAGAAGGCTGGCAATTCTTTAAGCATCAGTATTCCTTCAAGAAGAATGGAAAAACTAATGGCAGAGGGACTCAGTGTTGTGCTCAGGATTTTACTTAAGCATTGTGGAGCCAACAAAATCTTTTATTAAAGCAAATAAGCAAATGATATTGGGAGATTTGTACTAAATAATGGAGTTTTTTTTTTTTTTTCTTTGTAGAACTTTGCCAATCTTGTTGCAATTCTGTGGACTACAAGTATCTCCAAATTGAAAATGGCTGTGTGTGCCTTTTACTCTGTTAATACCACTAGCTGTCTGTTTCCTTGCCTGTGAGAGTTGAAACTTGAAATTAGGTTGTTATTTGAGCAAGATTTTCTTAATGTGCACTTTCTTTGCTTGGCAAACTTGCTGCTGATAAGCAAGCAGGYAGCACAGTAGGATGAGATTATGAGAGTTGTATAATACACTTGTTCTCTTTCTCCCCATTTTCCTTTTTGTTTTCTCATTCTCTGGGAATAGCGCTCCCAACCACTCTTGGAAAGCTGCCAGTCCAGAAATAAACACTTCTGAATTTTTTTTCCAGCCTGAGATTTCTGATACGCTTTTTGTGGCATCGTCAAATCAGAAAGGATACCCAAAGTAATTCTGTGGGGGATGTCATTGGAAAAGGGAAGGCAGAGTCACTCTAAAGATTCCAGAGACAAGAACCTTAGGATATGAAAGAGCTAAAGCCATTAGCACTTTGTGTGACTGCTGTGGGCACTTAAAGCTGCACAAACTGTGGAGAACAATGGTAATAGTTTAAATACATGTATACTACCTCTTTACTATGCCTCTTATGTGCTTTGATTGGCTTTTACATAATGCTTCTCATCTGTTCAACATTATCAGCTGCTAGTAAAAGCTAGCTACTTAACAGACATAATTTAGATTGTCTGAAAATAAAGGACCTGTAAGGTCTGTTGGGTGTTGCGGTTGTTACGGGCTTCAAGGCTTAAGGGGTGCTGAAAATCTTTGGATTTGCAGCTTTAACATCTACATTCATGCTTATCTGTTTGGTCATCCCAAAGGGCCAGCTTGGTAGAATGCACCTTATTTATACCCATGCCCTGAATGTTACTCCAGTATCATCCCCAGGGACCTTGGCCAAGTATGTCTAATAATTGTTTCAACCCAAACTGTCTGCTTTTGGCTTATCTGTGTGGGTCAGGTTGATTTATGCCACAAATTTACCAGATGTGGGAACCTACCCTWGTGCTCCCTCCTTGTCAAGAGGCAAAAACACATATAAAAGTGATACACCCTAACCTGTGCCAGAAGAATATTTTGCTCCCAATTTGCACATCAGAATTAAATTTTATTTTCCCATTTTCAGGGATTGTGAGCAATGAAGATACTCAAAGTCCTGCCATCATATAGAAATCACCATGGGCAGAAAAGAGTGTCTCCTGGTTTAGTATATAGTCCAGTCTGGGCCCTAAGGGAATCATCTGAAGGCCATCTGTCCAGGCAGTTGTTCTTGCGGGATGATACAGAGCAATGCCAATGGGCACAGGAGTGCTTTTAACATCATGAGTCAATTCTCAGTTTTCATTTCTGTAGAGCCAAAGTCACGTATTATCTGCCTTTTTGAAATGTTTAAATATAGGTGCAGTAATTGCTGATGTGGTCTTTTCTCACACATAAGCCTGTGCTCTCTCACTGAGAGTTTTGTCTGATTGTTTTCTATACAGTAAATAGTTGAGTATGCTTTGCCATTAAGCCACTGATACATTTACCATTGCACTTTGTAAACTCACAGTTTTATATTAATTAAGTATATTGTTGCTTCTCTTTTATGAGTGAAATGCATCATTCCCTTGGTGACAAGGCCTGCCCTAGATACAGTGATCAATCACCATRTGCATTCAGAACATCCTGATCCAGGAGAGAACATTATCTAAATTATTCTGAAGATAAAGGAAACTTTTGTCTCCTTCCTACAGACATATYTGTTAGAGCAGTCTCACTTGATGGCTATGTGAGCTCTTTGAAGATGTCCCTGGACAAGGATGGGGGACTTCTGCTTCAGACCAAATTACATTAGGAAATCTGGCCSTGTTTCTGGGCATACGGTGGTGATTATGAAATAGATGATACAGAGACATTCTCTGTGCAAGGGCAGTGGCAAGCCTGTGCCTCCTTTCCTCCCTCTCTGCCTGCTTTCATCTAGAAGGTACAGTGCAAGTCAGCCCTTAGCCCCAAGAGCCCATCTCACATGAGAGTGGCTGCCTGCATATTCAGTAGTACTGGCTGTGGACCYTGGATGATGGAGATGGACAAACACCAAGTGAGACTGCAAAGAAGATCTGCTGTAGGTGTGAACATGTGTTTGTCCATGAAGTTCTCAGGGTGGGCTGAGGAGCACTGAAGGTGTGATGCTGACATCCCATAGACCTATTGTCCTTACTTTTGAACAGTGAAAGAAGAGCTTTGTGAGGCTAGGGCAGCATGGGTGGCTCTGTTTCTGTGTGCTYTCAGATGCAGTGCCTGCTCCAGTTGTGAAATAGCCCTGTGTGGGGTCTATCAGCAAGCCATCCTTTGCCCTTGATGCTCCCTTTCAAAAGATGTAGCTTGGTAAAGTCAGATTTTGTATGCCAAGTCTTTCCGTGCTGTCTTATTTGTCCCCACTGTTCAATAATGAGCTGAAGTGTTGTAATGGCCTACATGCATTCAGTGGTTCTCAGAGCAACCTGATTGGAGCACTGTTGTCCCAGACATCCAGTGAGTTCCAGTGCCATGACCGTGTGAGTGAGAGTTTTGCCTTGAGAGGCCCCAGTGACTGCTTATAGTGCAGTGGTTGCATGACATGGAGACAGCCATACGGGTCCCAGTGGTAGATAAGGGCCATTTGAGCTCTGACAGCTCCATTTAGCTTTTGGAAAACTATTTTGAGATCACTGTGTAGTGTAGTAGAGAGAGTAGGTGAGTYTGGGTTTGTCTCACCASTTCCTGCAGTGCAGTTTCTTGAATRTTTATTTTGGTAAAAACTTAGAAAAATGGCCAAGATTYGGCCTCTAAATAATAAATGTGAATTCAAAATGCATTTTGGAGGCAGTGCGTCTTTAAACYGCTACTGGTCCATGAGAAAACATGTCCCCTCCTGCTGTCAGTGAGTGCCCTGTTAGTTCAKGGTTGTGTTTGCCTCTGCCCCCTTACTGGGTGAACTGGTGACCCCACCACCTTGTCTCCTGTCACAGTCCTCTAACTGAACAGTGGCRCTGCTCAGCTGTCAGCTCCTCATGGAGCAGCTGCAGGCAAGAGAGAGGGTAAGGTGGCATGCCTGCCAATCTTTCTTCTCTTTTCCCCTCAGATTTACAGCTGGTTTGGGSTATATTTTTATTTTGATAATTGGGAAATCTAATTAGGTATCCTGAAGTCCTAATTAAGTGGCGCTTATGGTTATAAGATATTTTGTGAATAATCCTCTTTGAAGACTTGGGACCCATGTCCATTTTTGACTGTGCAATTTTTGACTGTGTGAACAAGTTCTGTAATTGCCTGTAGGAATTTAGAGTGTTTGCCCAAATGGAAGAAATTACAAATAGTTCTTACCATTCAGGTTTTGAGTCTCTGATTTTAGAATTAGGGAAAAAMCAGACAGAAAATGCTGTAATTGAATAGAAATGCAAGAACAGAAATCACATTCTGTTAACATAAACTGTCTTTTTTGGGTGACTTGTTATCAGCTGGTGGAAAGTTAGAATTTTGCAGTGATTTTAACACCTGGTTAACCACCACAGAATATCCTTGATAATGAGTAAGTAACATGGTACRAAATATATGCTAATTGTGTCCCAATTAAACAGCATTCACTGCAATTACATCTCATTAGGTAAATAATTTCTGAGGGAGATATACTAATTAAGTGGTTTTACTCATTATGTATTTCATGATTGAGATGAGTTTACTAAATTTACAGCTGTGCAACTAAAGCTATTTAGATCTAAACATGCCAATATTTACAAAACACAGAAATTGCTTATGATCTGTTTTCTTTGTTGCTCATTATGAAGGGTATATAAGGTTTCCTTGGAGTTCCTGCAATGAACAAAATGCTCCCAAGCGTTTTGAGAGCCTCTGGAAAATAATTTTATAAATTTAAAATACCRTTCAGTTCTCTGAACTACCAGCAGCTGATTTGCTTATTTAAAATAATGGTAAGTTGTCTGTTTGAACATTATTTTGTCATGTGTGTGGTGTGTTGGCCCTGGCTGGTCACCAGGTGCCCACCAAAGCCACTCTATCCCTCTGCTCCTTGGCTGGACAGGGTAGAGAAAATACAACAAAAGTTTGTGGATTGAGATAAGGATAGGGAGGGATTGCTCACCACTTACCATCAGGGACAAAACACGATGAACTTGGAGAAATTAGTTTAATTTATTWCCAGTCAAATCAGASGGTAATTAGAGGTACAAARCAAATCGTAAAACACCTTCRCCCCGCCCTTTCGTTCTTCCCAGGTTCACCTTCACTCATGATTTTCCCTACCTTGWCACAGGGGGACAGGCAATGGGGAATGTAGTCAGTTCATTACGTGTTGTCTACTGCTCTTCCCTCCTCAGGGGAAGAATTCCTCACACTCTTCCCTTGTTCAAGTGTGGGTCTCTCCCACAGGAGACAGTGCTCCATGAACTTCTCCAGTGTGAGGCCTTCCCTCAGGCTGCAGTKACTCACAAATTGCTCCTGCATGAATCCTTTCCACAGTGTGAATCCCTTCCTTCAGGAGGAGGCTGCTCTGAAGTGGATCTCCTGTGGGGTCACAAATCCTGCCAGCAAACTGCTCCAGCCTGGGCTCCTCTCTCCAAGGGTGCTGCCAAGAGCCTGCTCCAGCACAGATTTCCCACAGGGTTACAGTGTCCTTCAGGCACATCTCCCTTCTCCAGAGTGGGGTCCTCCATGGGCTGCAGGTGGGTCTCTGCTCTACTGCAGAACCGCATGGGCTGCAGGGGCACAGCTGCTTCACCATGGTCTGCACCAGGGAAACGTCTGCTCCAGCACCTCCTGCCCCTCCTTGTGCACTGACCTTGGTGTCTGCAGGGCTCCTGCTGCCATGTGTACTCACTCCTGCATTCTCTGGCTGTGACTGCTGCTGCACAGGCTTTTTCTCCCTTTGTAAGTACATTATTCCAGAGGCACTGCCACCATCACTAATGGGTTTGACCTTGGCCAGTGATGGGGTCTATCTTGGACACAGGGGAAGCTTTTGGAAGCTTCTCACCTCTGTAGCCCCCTGCTAAAAAAAGTTTGCCACAAAAACCTAATACACCATGTAAAACTCTTCATTACAAGCTTGCAACCAGCTGGAACACTTAGGCTCAGAAATTTTTTTTATATCTTATGACAGCTTGTTCCCTGTTTGCATTATGAGCATTTTGTTCCTTCTTGAGCAGAGCCATTTTGTTAGTTTTTTTTGATTATACTCTCCTAGAAGCACACAAAGTGTTAATAGCCTATGTGTAGCTAAGATAACTTTATTARATGTTAGCTTTTATATAAAGCTTTACTTCCAGCAAATTAGGYTTCCATACCACACACATGAGTCTATCAGAATAAAGATATTTTGATAGTTATCGTTTGTGCCTGGATAAACACAGCATTGATTTAAGTAASTCGTATTAGAAGGCAAGAGGAGTAGAAAATTACCAACTGAACAGAGACTCTTGACCTTACCAGATGACAGGCAGGATTGTGATAGATCATGTATGTGGAATCAAGAGACAAAGTTCAATTCCTGTTCATCATGGCGGTTTTTCAGACTCCTCCTGCAGAGTTTTCTGACCYATGCCATTTTTCATGGCTTTCATACTGTTTTGGTAGCTTAATTCAATTTAAATGCCTTCTTTTTCCTGATTTCTCCTTTTGCATTTCAAAATGATTTGTTTTAAGATGAAATGGTAGATCTGCAGAATTTTTGAACAAATTAAATTACTTTCTTCCACTGCTCCTCTGTCCTGTGGGCTCTTTATTTCACCTGTTCTCCTCTCAGTGAGGTCTCTGTACCCTGGGAAACACTCAGAAGCTCAGAGGCCAGAAGGCTTGTTCTGCTCTTGTTCCTCTCTTGAAAACATAAAGCTATCACTGTCCAGCCTCTCCTTGTAGGCATTCCTTTCCTGTTAGCAGACAAGCAATTCAATTATTCTGGTTTTTGCCTTCACTCCAGTTTCCTTYACAGAAGCATCTGGCCAGGTGTTTGTATATCTAACATTTCTGTGTWGTCTTGAGGAATATCTGAGCTGTTTCTCAAGGCAGGGAAGCTGAGACTGTATAAGATTTCTGAAAGGCACAAATAGTTTTGCAAAGATTGTCCTTTTAGAGGTATTCCTCTGTGGTTGCCAAACTCTTGATGGACTGTGACCTCTGGAAGGAAACTGGAAGGTCAAAGCAGACACTTTTGAATCCTGGGCTCCTTTCTGAAGGTGTCTCTGAAAGCTTCATGTATCTGTACACACAGAGTACAACCGGGTGCAAATTCAGGAGAAACGCAATCATCCTTCAGTTTGATGTTTCTCACTCTGACACTTCAGTCTTCAAAGGAAGGTTGAAGAATATTGAAAACCATCCCAGGCTAAAGAAATCTAATTTCCCTCATCCCCAGCCCACATACAGCACCTTTCCCCTCAAGTTCCAGAATTTTCAAGCAGACTTCTGAAACATACATGCAGGAGATGACATGTGCCTTCCTATGAGAAGATTATCTAGAGACTGAGGGTTAGTAACTCCCACTTGTGCCATCCAGATCAATGGACACAGTCAGGCTCAAGCACCTCCTGTACCAGTACACCCAGATTTGGTGTACTGTCACTGTTACAATTAATCCACTTTTCTTCCTCCCCCACTCTTTTATGATAAATGAGTGGTGAAAATGTTCAGCTTCCAATAAGGGATTTGTCTTATCTGAGCAGAAAGTGACCTGAAAGTCAGATCTGTCTGTATTAGTTTATATAATAAACGTGACACAGAGAGAAACAGAGATTAGAAATATCACAGATTATTAGCAAATTGATTTGGGCATAGATTTGTAACTTTTTTTTCTTTTCACACCATTCTCAGTAACTTGGAAATAAAATTCTGGAACAGTTTTAACAGTTTTAGCAGGGGTCTCAACAATTCTCAAGCTTCTGTATTTCTCTCACCTCAGAAGTTTGCCCCTTTAAATGGTTTGCAATGAGAGAGACTGGATTACATTTTAGTGTAGTCTCTATGCATGTACAAGCAAATAGGAACAGAAAAGTGAATAAAAATTAATCTATGTGTGTAGGCAGGTGAAGAAGGCATTTTGTGAGTTTACTTGGTAAGTAATTTCTAATGCATCTTGATATTTTCCTACCAAAAATTCTATTGCAACTTGGTGCAGCAACATGAAATGGCATTTGTAATATTTCAGACATACTGCTATGTAAATTGGAAGTAGTTACTATGGCTTAAGCATTAACTTACTAATTAAAAATTAGGGCCAGCCAAACTGTGCAAAGAACTGCAGGATAATTTCCATCCCTGTTTTTGTTTGGGAGGAAGGTGTTTAATGTGCAGTCATAAGTTTTTATTTCTCCTCATATTTCTTTTATTGCCTTTTAAATTTGTTTGCCTACACAAGCGAATTTGTATTTAGGTGTTTGTTAGTGATAAAGCCCAATGAACCAATTCATTTAATTGARCTTAAAATTTAGATTTGCAAATATWCTCTAAWCTTTTCAGTTCTTCACCCTGTGGAATTACATKTATAGTTTGTTGTGTCAGAGAGAATGGTCTTAGRAATCATGTGAAAAATGGTAGGTGAAAAAGGTCTAAACCTCTCCCTTTAACTGTTGGAGAGTTGACAAATATGTCCAGAAATTTCTATATTCAGGCTGACACGTATGGCATTATGAAGTCAAAACCAAATACTGAATTCTTTAATTGGGCATTTTATACATTTCATTTATAACAGAATGGTTTGCCACAAATCTAATCTAATTCCARTTCTTGTTAGACTTTTCATATTMTTCATCTTTTCACAGAGTTTCTTACAGGTTAATCCATATTGTCTCATTGAGGAATATACCCCTTTTCAGTTATGGCCTCATACTGTCCAAATATTTTAGTCAGGATTGAGGCCACCAGTGAAAGATGTTTGATGCTGAGTGAGCTTTTGTTGAGCTGCTATTTATGGTGCCAGATATTCTGGGTTTGATTTCCTAGCAATGACTAATTCAGCATCTGAGTGTTAAGACTAGGGTTATTCTTTTGCCTGTGAGGTACTTTTCTCAACTGATTGGTTGAGRTACTCCAGTAAGATCCCCACAAATGCATTGCAGAAACATTAATTTGCTGTGGAAACTGAGCCCTGTGCTTCTGCAGGTTAGCTCTCAAGGAAAGCTTAAAGARTTAACAGCCCTGAGACTGAAGCTGGGCTAAACATCATGTTCTTGAGCTAACTGTTTAAGCTAACCTGAACAGTAGCCGTCTAAATTTTTTTCATTATTGTCACAAGTCTAACTTCTTGGCAGCAAATTATAATGCTTAAGGTTCTTGCCATGGCATTCTCAAGATATCTAAGGGCAGTGTGAAAGCTGCTTTGAAATGCTCTTCAGGAATTCTGGTGTTTTCTGTCCAGGTCAGTGGTCTCAGGCCATTTTTCAGCTAAGGTGATGTAACAGCAAATGTATAGATGAGCTGACAGACAGTCAGTCAGATGCCATTAAGTCTATTTCTACATCTTCTCAACCTTGGCTGAGTTGCTTAACCTTACTTAGACATTTCCTCCAGTAGTGGAGATAGCAGTATTGAAGACATTTACAGATGATCTACTAAAGTTGAGGATCTGCTTCCTGCTGTATTGTGATTATTTTCCCCTTTACTAATCTTTCGACTTTCAAACAGTACATTTTTCTTTAAGTGTATCAGAAAATTTTTACTGATCTACTTAGTGGAGTGACAAAGTCTGATTTTCAGTGCTACCTCTGAGGAATTACTTTTACTATCAACTTTCTCCTCTCACTTTATAATTTTAATAAATTCCAACAAGAAGAATTTAGACATATTACCATCTTGAATTAGTATTTTCATTCTTCATATCCTGAAACTGTGGCTTTATCAGCTGTAGAGCAAATTGTTGGTGTTCTAAATCTGAGACAGACTGAAAGCAGAGAATGTTTTTTTAATGAGTATATAGTCTTCAGTTATGTTGCTGTAATCACTTTACATATGGCCACTTCTTAAAAAACATAATCAATAGAGACAATAGCTCTTCCTCCTCCCACACCTACGCTTAACACTTACTATAAAGTGAAAACCTCTGGGTTTTCTTTTCCTTTTTCCATTTTTCCCTTTCTTTTTTCAAGTTAGTAACACACACTTCAAGTGATATTTRTAAGACAGAAATGCAGTTCCTTAGCTAACAATGGTACTGAAAGATTGCATTTTAAAATAGAAATATTCCAAACTGGGAATGTGAGAGGTAAGCCCCCTTCCTAATTTTAGGTGAGTTGAAGGATTCACATCTCTGGTTGCATAGTCACTTGTACACTCTATTTCTACTTCTACCTAAACTCAGAGAGACGTCTTTTTTCCAGTCATGACTCTAAGCTAATACCTTACAAGAACAGCATGACTGTAAGGTTTCACTGCTCAGGAGTGTGTGCATTTTTTTTAGATTTATGAGGCTTCAACCAACATCAGGGTCCCCTTGTGATAGAAAACACTCAGTGGGAATCTTGGGTTTCAGGAATCTGTACTGAACATACAAGGCAGACTGTCTCAAACCAGGCAGTATGCCAAGGTGGAGGGCAGCTCAAGGGCTTGCTGGACCTCAGACAGGAATTGAGATGAGCTGGGCAGAACAGAGCACAGATTTTCACAGTGCTAAACCACAGGTTTAACTGCAAAACTTCAAAGTACTGTTGTAAAGTTTTGGTTCTGCTGAAGCCAAACACAATTCCTGATGTTGATTAGGCTTTAAACCTAGGCCTGAATACTAGACAAGATAAAATCTAGTGGTGCATCTGAGACCTGATTCCTCTTTTAATACCCATTAAAATATCTCTGTGTTGGCTCAGATGGTTTAGAGAGACTAATGAAAACACAATGTTGCAAGATTTTTGAGACTTTTCAAATATCTTCTCATCTGGTCTTTAGTCCTATGAGCTTTTCGCTATTTATAAYGCAGAAATACTAATGCTTGCAAGAGAAATAATAAATTTCCTGCAATTAGAACAGAAAATTAAGATTTCATTTTCTTGTAAATGAAGGTCAAGTATAGAGACACAGAAGGAGCTTCATGAGCAATTTAAAAGTGAGCTGAGGACAGCTAAGTTGTTAAATGAAATGGTCCAAAGAAATGTGCAGTTAGGTACCTCTGCAATGAGTAGCTGAAAAAAGCTGCAACTGAAGCATGATCTATTAGAGAGTTTTAATACTAGGGTTGTTGAATTGTTCACAAAGTACTCTAAATGGACAACTTAATGACATAGTGAAAGCTGCTTTTTAATTTTCATATTTAGTTCTTGGTTTGCAGTTTAAATTCAAAGATAGCAGTATGTGTTTACTTCTGCCAAGTACATTTTGGTGTTTGTTTTTAAGGTGGAGTAAGTCTGATGAAAATATTGATAAGCAACAGCTTTCAGAGGACACACAGAGATAATGGAAATAGCCTATGGATATGGGACTCTTGGATTAAACCTCTCTATTCTCAAGGATGCTGTTGTTGTTTAGGTCAAGTGTATCCATTCAGCTCTCATTGCAGATYTCAGTTGCTCAGCAGGGTGGAGATGAAATATGAAGAATTATGCTCTGTCAACATRCAACGTTTCTCCATGCTGGCCTGCAAGCAGTCTACGGCTGCTGAAGGCTGGAATATGTCAGACTGTGGATATCTCTATCACCCAGCAGCAGGCTCTCAGTGTCTCCAGCTGGCTCTTGCTTCCTTTTCTGCTTTTAGTTTAATCACAGATATTCTGGCTGTGTTTTCAGAGTTGTAGGTGCTCAGCATGGCAGCAAACTTTCAAGCAGAAAAGGCCACTTAGTTGCTTTTGCCTCACRGAGCTCTGGACATTTCCTCCACTGTTCAGATGAGCAAGGAAACTTTTTTTCCGTGCTGCACATCAGGGGAAATGCTTTATGAAGACTCAAGGTGAATGTCTTGCAGAGGTATGATGTGAGGARATTTTGTTTTACAAATATTAAAAAGCTTTTTCCAAGAGGACTCAGAATTTTGTATAGTCCAGAGTGAAGTTCTGTTTTCTCTTTGCCTTTGCCTTCCTTCACAAACACTTTTTGGATGATTCATCTGGCAATGGYAGTCAAATAATAGTGCTGTTAGAAGCAATAACAAATGATAATTAGAAGTAATGCTAATGGAAATAAATAGGATAACAATCATATTAGTTACATTAAAGTCACTATTAGGGCTGCTATGCAGATGGAAAATKCTGCCTTTTCTATGCCTTGAAGATACAACAGAACCCATGTAACTTTTWAATGTTCAGAGGACCTACAGTATTATAAAAACACGTTATAAGAATAAAGAAGAAATCAAGTCTTTAAGATCTAATACCTAAGCCTCTAAGATTATCCAGATGCAAACCTTCTGACCTTTTAATGAGCGGCACTTGGGTGTATTGAATTGAAACCACCTAGAATGAGTGGGGGTAGCTCCTGCCCTGACTAATAMGTATTCATGAAGCTATAACTTAGCCATGGAACTAGGGGGAAAAAATGCATGAAGGAATTAGAAAAATAATGTGTTAGGAATTCATCGCAAAACACCTATAGTTTGTTTGCTTTTACACCAGTTAGAATGAAAAATGTGCTGTGAATTGAATGAGGTAGAACTCAAAATGAAACCCTTACTTCCTCCAGCCTGGCAGGAAATTTTCAGYCTCATTGACCCAACTCCGAGGCTCTATATGTATTTTCTTCCTCAGTCTGAATGTAAAAAATTACTAAAATAATAATTTAAAATAAATAATTAGCAAAAATATGTAAATTTAAAAAAAATATAAGAATGTTTTACTGTAATTTTTTAAAGTATAATTTTCTTCCTCCAGAAAAAATCCCCACTTATTTCTTTGTYCTCTTGTAAATCCTTTGGGTTTGTACAGTCTGCATGAGTTAGTGGCTGTAACAGGAAGCCAGCTATTCTTATTTCATCAGTTTCTGACCTTATTTGGCTGCTTGAGGATAAGAGAACATAGGGATGGCTGAAAACCAGTATTTGCTCTAAGCCAGCAGCTGYGAGAGATGATGATCTAATTTCTATTGACTCTACTTGTGATGGTCAAAATAATTTTTCAAAGAACAGCAAATATGTCTCTGTATGCCCTGAAGCAAACAGACCAGATTGAAGTGGGAGGCTCCAAAGGGAGGTTTTGCAGTGGGTACTCTAAACCTGTTCAGTTTCATAGCCATAGAAACTACAGAGTAAGTGGTGATCCACTTCAGAATGAAGACGAGTGTACAAACAAAAGTAAGGGCATAAAGAATTGTGTGTTGTTCTGTCATGGGCTATGTTTTGTTAATACGATTTCATGTGATTACTAGTGGCACAAGAGTTTAGGTTTTAACGGGGTGTTCCTTGTCTTTTATAAGTTTGTGCAAGCTYCCAGTTTCAGTTTATTCAGAATCTATCAGACCCATAAGCAGCTGTTCTGTCTTTCCCAATGACTGCTTGCATTATTCCTCTGTAACAAGGGGTGAATCACAGCCAAAAGTTGTTGTCAGCAAGGTTCTTTTACTTTTCTTTTCCTCTCTCTTTTTTTAAAAATAACTTTACGAAAGAAGCAACTTATAAATGAAATATAGCAAGCATTGTGTATACTGGGTATTGCTAAGTAGTGCATTCATTGATGACTGATCAATATATGTTCCTCTATTGATATGATGGCAAACAGATTAGCATAAGAAGTATCTAYGAAATAAGAATTGCTCCATTACCATCTTCTGAAAAATAATTATGACTGTGTTTGCCTGTAGAAAGAATTATCAAYATTTAATCCAGAAGCCTTGTAGGCTCTTGTGAACAGTAATCAATAATTCTTCATTTCTTCTTGCCATGCAGATTAGCTGTGTTGACATTTTCCTATTGTTTTTGATTTAAAGAATAGTCCATGCTGTTAATTTTTGGTATCTGCTGGAGATCATTACTTATATATCTTCACAGGGATCTCTATATACCTTAAAATTAATTATTCAATRCCCTTAGTGCAGTGCCCGGCTGAAGTCAAAACTAAACTGAATTGCCACTTTACATACCTGTAGAAAAAGTATTCCAATGGATTTGTGTAATCTGCATTAATGAAATACAAGAAGAAAAGCAGTGCTGTGAAGGATATTGATCAAGATAGTCTGTTGTCAGAATCAGGAACAGAGCTCTGATCTCCTCAGTTCTTGCCAAGGTGACTTAATTGACATGCTATAAAAGATTTATCAGATGCTTGAGATTTCTGTTCATTATTTCCCATCCAGCATGTCCCTGTTAAGGAACAGATAAAAGATTTGTGTTTGGTGGCTGTCATGACAATTTTGCAAGTCAGTAACATCTCCTCTATTCCTCGAACTTTGTCATGACATGATACTGGATATAAGGAATACTGCTGCAAATTTTCTTGATACAGGAGTAAATAATAATCTGTCTCAGGAAGGAGCTATGCATTAAAAATGTCAGAAAACTGTTTTTTTCCGTGCAAAACTGTTTTGTTTTTTCTTTTTTTTGGAGGGAGGGGAGTGAACTGGGAATTAATTTATGATGAAAGATTTATTGAGGCATGAACTTTTGAGGGGGCTTGTATGTCAGAGGTTATGTTTTATGTGTTCACATGTCAAATGACCCTAAGAAATGTAACTTATTACAAAACTCATTACAGATAGCATGCAATTTGTGAAAACTATATGGGTAAAGGGAATGAAAGTAGATGTCTTAAACATTGGCYTAATTAGCTGATGCTCCTGTTTTCTTCAGAAAAACATATTGCATATCTTTTATTGCCTTTTTAATGAATTTTTTAATGTGGTTGACCTAAGGGCTTAATAAGTAGCTAAATACTTGCGGATAAATCACATCAAATACAGACACAGAACTGCAGTGAAGTCAGTTTGTGAGGCCACAAGAGATTATCTGTGTAACACAGATGATCATGGTGACAAAAAAGCAGGGTGTAAAGGACTAGAAAAGTTCATTTACTCTAGACAGGTATTTGTTTAATTTCTTCAAAAGCTTTTCTTCCAAAAGCTTTAGTTTTTCAGTTAGAAATCCTATTMTTTTGATATCTATCATAGTACTTTCCTATCTTAAACTTAATAAATTCTTTTTCATGAAGTTTAAGTTCAGTTTCTCCTATTACACACCAACTTTTTTTTGTTGTTGTTGCCACCAAAGGGAAGAGTGTATATAATTTTTTCTTTCCCATTTAGAGAAGCCTCTTAAATGTTTAAAGACTGTCATCATTTTCTCTCAAGCCTTGTCCTTCTCCACCCCTCTGCACTCCTCKCTCATGTAATCTTTTCAATTTTAGACTAAACAAACCCAATTATTTCAGTCTTACTTAATTGCTTGTGTTTTGCAGATGCCTCATCATTCCTTTCCTCTGCTCTGGATAGTCTCCAGTTTGATACACGTGATTTTTTTGAAGTGTGGTATATAAAACTGGGCATTAGACTTTAATTTTAGTAGTACTGAGTAGAATGCAAAAAATTATGGTGTCTGATAATKTTTTTGCCATTTAAGGGTTTGTATAATATTTGAMTTTWAAAAAAATGTATTTTCTAATAGTATCTCACTGCTCATTCACCTGTCATGGGTTTATAATTTTCAGATGGAATTTTCACCAAAATAATCTTACACCTTGCTTTAGGGTAGAGGCTATCTGGGAAAGGAGGACAACATCTGCAGTGAATTGTAATAATACAGTAATTACTTAATCATGCCMCAAAAAACCTCAGCATTCTGATCTTGCTCTCCACCAAAAAATTCTATAAAATTTGACATTTTTAAAATATTTTCTTATTGATTGTCTTATGGAGCTAACCAACCTGGAAAGGGTTTCAGACAGCGTATTTGATTCCAGTATTATTCTTTCAGTATTGGAGATTTATGGGTTGGTWAAGAATTAGTCATTGAAGGAAATTGTGAATCATTCTGAATAATGAATAGATTTGGTTACATACAGTTTGGGAAAAAGAACAAAGGGAGMAATAAATTTTTGAAATGAAAATTCACTCAACTCCAAGAGGACTTTAAGCCACCTTTTAGACCTTTACAGACCAGGGAACATAAACAAATATGAGGGCTTAACATAGAGTTCAGAAAAAAGTCAAAGATAGAGTTAAGATTAGACTTCTTAGCTTTTTATTTTTTGGATTGATAATGGCTCTAGTTTTGTTTCCACGTTTGTGCATTTAGAGCTCTTGAGGGTAGGGGTARGGATGGAGGGCCTTAAAGAACCATATAAATCTCAAATTGCAATACCAACAGGCTTGCTAGTGAAGGGAAAACAATGACAAGAACAGCAGTGATGACAGGTTGAGGCTTAGGGTGCAATACTTGAAATTGCTCTGCAATTTGCCTTGRCTGTGGGGTTAGACACAATTACAATCCTGCTGCACTGACAGCTAATTCCAGAAAACAATGCAGCATAGATTTGTCATAACAGAAAGAATATTAAATGCAGSACATAAAGCACTAAGTGCCTTGTTGTCAAATCAGAATGATAGGCTGAGAACTTGATGAGTTAGGTTGTTCATCTTGGACCACTGTCTTAGAAATGAAATGATGATTCTTTGTGTAGGTCTACCAGCAGGAAATGCCAAACTGTGTGAGGAGAAAGATTATCCACAATCCAAATAGTGTGTGCAAACACAGAAAATCAAATAAAAAGAGTAAACTTTAGAAGTATGMAAGACAAACTTGAGGAAAAGAAGTGGGAAAGCTGAACACTGATAGTCTTTATATTCAGCTGAAAATCTGATTTTATCAATTCTCTCCAAAGCACAGATCAGCCATAAGCAAGTCCGTAGTAAAAGGGGCTGAAGAAGGTCCACAGTGAAGCTTTCAAATTAAAATAATAATAAACTTTTAAGGTTATGAACAACACTAGAAAATAGATCCCAAAACATTTCACCAGACCATGAGAGCTTTTTTCCTCACCATAAGAGGACCAGAGTAATGAGCAGTAATTACATAATGTTGGGAGTCAATACTGCTGAGTTTTTGCATAGGGTGCTTGAGGCAACAATWTTTTGGTTCATCTTAGTTTAGAACAGCAATTTTAAGAAATTCTGTAAATTTTGGTTTACTTCTGTGTGCTCACTGCTTTTGCCTTCTTCCCACTGGTTCTGTCAGGAAATGTATTTGGAGGAAAGATACTCCACCTTTAGAAGAAAGGAGCTTTTTGACTTTACAGAAGTGKTTTGGTGTTTCTAATGAACTGATCAGAGCCCTCTGTATCTTCTGTGTGCATTTCTACATCTATTTGTGACTGTAGACTACAATGTAAAAGTGTATTCTATTGCTCAGTTGTATTTTGAAAYATTGTGAGTATTTTGTGACTAGGCTAGTTGCTATGGAAAACTTCATTTGATAGTATTTGTTCTTTGTTATTAGTAACGATGTCTTTCAGATTACTTGTTCTGTTACAGCTTGCATCACTGTGACTCACCAAAAATCCTGCTTTGCCTGACTGGAGTGCTAGACAGTTTGAGCAAGAACATTCCCAGCTTCTTTCTGGAGCCTGAGCCTGTGGTTTTGCCTTTATTTTGTCTAAATACAGAAAGCTCACAGGACGCAGACGATGTAAAGATCTCCCTCCTAAAGTCCTGGTGAGATTTACTGCTGTAGGAATGTCGGCTACATGGCACATACTTGGCCATGTGAGATGAGACCTCCCACAAGTGCTGACTGTATGAGCAGGGTTTATGGGGTTGAAAATAAATATTTGCCTTGGAAAATAGAAACTGTAAAAATCAACACTAAAAATAAGTAAACTCCAATTTAGACTAATCCAGATTTTTTTTTTACACTGATCAGACACTCCCCCTGTGGTGGACTGTGAAAGCTGGAGTACACCAAGCTGATTTGAATCACTTACTTGAAAAACACAAGGTGGTGTTGTCTGAATTTGAGAATACCAGTTTCAAGTTCAAATGCATCTATTTTGAATTATTTAAACTTCTTTATTTTTAGACCTGGTTTTCTGTGGTTGAGAAWGATTGAAAACTAGCTGGTAGTGGGAGGAATCACTCAGACATAAAGTTTGCGTCTGCCATGGTTAGCCCAAGAAACAACCTGTCTTGGACTGTAAAATATTTTGAGGGAAAAATTTCCTATTCAGATACCTTGCCTTGTTGTCACTTGCTGAAGGTCTCACTAAATCAGCCTTTCTCTGAAGTTTCTGGTCAGATTTTGTATGCAAGGGTGTGCTTCCAAGATAATATTCACGTGAAGGCCAATGGCTGTCTGAACCYGTTTTTCAAACACTTTGCCTCCCATCTTCTTGAAAAACATTTGCTACACATTGTGCAGCACCACCATCCCTTCTTCCTACACCTGTGGAAAGCGTCTTTTCAGTACTTTCAGTTTCATTTGGTTTGTTTGGATTTTTTTTTTCTACATCTAAATTCTTGTCTCTTCTTGTTTGAACTGATTTCAGTGAAAATAGGCATATTCTTTGGAAGCTCATTAGACAATTCAAAATCTTGGGTCTTTACCTCTAGGAGTCCCATCTGACATAGCATGTAATAGATGTTATCACAACAATGACAGACTCCAAGCCTCTCCTACAGTAGTCTGAGTTATTTTCCATGCATTTGRAAATGTTTGGAAGATAATTCAAAACTTTAAAGTCATGATTTAAAATTCTTCACTGCAGCACCAAACGTGATGAGAGTATCATCTGGATGTGGGTGCAGTTATGTGCAGGATCTGGTGTGAAAGCCCCAGTCTAAGTCCTGTGCTTGTGCTCTCCGTTCTGTGCCTCAAAATGTGCTGACCCAATTTCAGATTATATTGGCTATCTGGGCTTTTTGTATTACCACAGATGAAGTACCAAGCAAAAGCTTTGTTGTCAGCTGCTGATAGTTATCCCTCCCCAGGCCACCTGCTGGAGCTTTTGCTAAGCTTGTCTCTGCTRCAGCTTGCTTTTCACTCAGCTCTATATCTTGCAGCATGCCTGCATCTTCTTATCTAAAATCAAGGTATTATCAGTAAGAAAGGCAGACCAGGATGGTTGAATCTTGCCATGATTTTACTRCATCTGCAGCTTGCAGTTGATAGAACTGAGGATTCATTTTTTACTTGAAAAAGGTAGTAAGTTAGAAGATTATACCAATTCTTTCCTATAATTGACAAAATTGTGATTATTTTATCTTGAACTCATTTCTGTGGCTTTTAGAAGAATAACATTGTCACCAACAGGAATGAGTTCAACAAACATAAGCAATTAAAATAGAATAAAAAAGGAAGTCTAATAAAAAGAGGCTGATTTCAGCCTTCCTTTGAAGGAAGTCCATACCTTAACCCCTCTGATCAAAAGTTTTCAGCCCAGAGGCTATGTCTGCCTTATGTAGTGATGCTCAGCTCCTGCACTGGCTATTATTTTTTACCTTTCACTGTTTGGATATATTCTTTATTCTCATCAGGTACCCATATTTTATTGTGTGCATTTATATATTGATTGGAGACAGCACAACCATAAAAAAGTTGACAGAAGAGATTTAAAAGGTCATATTTAGTTCCTGAGAAACATTCTCCAGACTTTCTCTGAAGTCACTGATCCCTGAATCAYCTCAATATACATTTCACATTGCTGTTCATCATACCATTCACGGTGGTGTACAGTTCTGTCTGTGCCTACTTAATAATAGGGAGTTAAGAAGATATCATTTTGGTTCTCTTCCTTCCTCTCTGAATTACTACCTGTTTGTTTGGTTTTTATTTTTTTTTTAATAYRTAAGCTTATGTAATTGYCCTTCCCTGTGCTTTTTGTCAGTGTTTKAATTTTATATGAAAATATAAGATGCAACTGTGAGTACTTTGACATCAGGGTATTTATTTTTTTAGTGTCTAGTTGTTGGTTCCTACTGTCTCATTTTTTCTTAACAGCTGCCTCCTGAAATAACAATATCCTTTATTCAGCTACTTGTGCATAGACTGTATGAAAGCTGTTTTTCAATTTCTATAATAATAGTATGCCTGACTGGTGCCTTCCYAATCTTCACAGCATTATTTTTCAAGAAAATACTTTCAATCATGTGTAAAATGTGTGAAGATTTCCTTCTGAAGACATTTCATTTGTAGATGCATTTTCTGTTTAGTGTGTTTTTCTTCAGGAGCTCTCTCTATAACATTTTCAACCATTAACAGTAGAGATTGAAGATGTRTTTGTTTGTGTCTTTTGTTATCCCTTAAAAGTTAACTACTATAAAAGTGGTTGTGTTTTATTTTCCCTTCAGCTGAAGCATTTAAAGTRTCTGAAGCTTTATGGGTGACAGAAGAAAAGATAGTGGAGGCAATCTCATTTGATTGATAATTCTGTATTTATCTCCAATGCCTTTTAATCCATTAATCTTTAAAAGATGTTGTCATCAACATGAAAGAATGTCAAACATCTGATTAGATGRCAGAGTCAAAGATGCTTTTGATATCTAAACCTAATTTTTTTCTGGAAGTGAAATAAATACAGATTTGCCATAATTTGGCAGAAACCATACAATTGAAGTTTTGTGCTAGGAATGGAGCTTCAATTTTGAATATTGTCAGTAAAACTAAGAGATGGATGTAGGTGCCTAACAGCAGAATATGCGATCTGGGCTTTTAATTTACTTTTTCTTGGATAATTTTCAACTTTTCTTTCTACCAGTGCCCATTCCMCCATAGTCTCTTAATGCCTCTTTCTGTGGGGCCAGAAAGGATCCCAGACACCTGGCATATAGTTTTCTTTGAGGTATTTCTGGCCCTTGATTGGCAGCAGCTTTTAAAATTGTTTGACAGCCATGCTTCAAAGTTACTGGCCAGTGCTAAATCTTTCTACACTAACCCTAAAGGAGAAGTGTATAATGACTGCTAGAGAATAGCAGAACTTGATAGTGACCTAAGACAGACTAGAGCATTCACTCTAARTACTGGGCCATTTTAAAGATGCAGTATGGAGCAGAGAACGTGAATGGCCCCTCTTTCTCTTTTCTCCTCTTTGTTACATGAGGATTATGTATTTACTATCCCAAGGGAAGCCTTGGCCACAGGGTCTCATTTTGAGATCATAGGTTTCTGATGTCCAGCCCCAAATGTCAAGAATCTGCTGTTGGATTTTTTTTTTTTTTTTGTTTTGCAAAATTTCATCTAAATAGAATTAATATTCTTACTTTCCAGTAATATTTTTCACCCCTCCCAATTTATTTTCATCAATATTGTATTTAAACTGATTTTTACAAAGTTCAGATCTGTACAGTTATTTCAGTTTTCAGGAGTATCTGTTACTTCATCACTTCAACTGTAAGKATATGGTGTAATCAAAAGCCTTGGAATTTATCCTAAATGTCATGTTTCATCCTTGGGCTCATTCACAAAAATRAATTGAAAAGAGATGTAGTGTGATCATGATTCCTGTCCTTCAGTCATTATAAAACCCTCAAAAGATCATCTRATCCAACCTGTCATGGGTAAGGAAGCCTAGATGAGATTACACAGCACCCTGTCCAATTGCATCCTGAAAACCTGCAGAGAAGGGCAGTCCACCACATCCCAGGATATTGTTCCCTGGAGAGAAGGATTGTTCTTGGTGAAAAAAAAATATTTCTAAAGTTGAAATTAAACCTGTATGCATTGCACCTTTTCTTCTCTCTTTCTTTGTAAAAAGAAAGCTTTTGCTCTCTTTCTAACATTCTTTAAATACTGAAAGACTCTGATGAGGTTCCCACTGAGTTTCCTCTTCTCCAAGGAGATGAGACCTGAAACCKCCAATCTTTCTTTACAGGCCAGGACCTCCTGCCCTTTGGTCATTTTCATGGCCCTGCTTTTGAACTATCTGGAAATAGTTCAGTCTGTCCACATCTCTCTTGAATTGTGTGAGCCAGAAYTGAGCACAGCACTCCAGATGTGACAGGACAAGTGCTAAGATTAGGACGATCATGTCTGTGTCTCTGCTAATAAYGCCTCTGTAGATGCAGCCCAGGATCTGATTTGCCTTTGTTACTGCTACTCAGGTGACTCATGTTCAGGTTGTTGTCCACCAGGACCCCCAGCATGGTCACTGTGACTCCCCAGCCACACAGATCCTGGTTAGTACTGGACTCTTTGGTTATCCTGACACAGGTGGAGGACTTTAGTCTTGCTTTGGTTAGAAGGCAGTTCTGTTCTTGCCAGCCCCATGTGTTATTTTCAGCCTGACCAGAYCTCTCTGTAAGATGGCTCTCCCTTCTGATATGTCCACTTCAACACACAGTTTAGCATCATCCTCATACCTAGTGAGGGCGATTTCATGCCCATCATCTGAGTCATTCATGAAGATGATGAACACTGTGGTACCCATTTTTGGTCCATGGGGAGGGACTGCACATGACAAGCTGCCAACATGAGAAAACATCTCATATTATTTCTCAGCCTAAACTACTAGAAAGCCATACTTAGCAGAGTTGGTGTTGTGTTGGTCTGTTTTGGTTTTTTTTTTTTTTTTCCTTGTTACCTAACATATTTAAAATATAGTCAGTAAGTAAAATAGAGTGTAGCTTTTGCTGGTAGAAGGCAAGAGAGGGGAGGATAGATCTGCTCCTATGATCTCTCAGCAGTTTCGAAGGCAGGAGTAGTTGGGAGGATTGAAACTCAGTGTCATTTTCTTTCAGTTATTGGCTGGACTGAGGTGTTGATGTAAGATCAAAATTAAGGAAATTTAATGTGATYTCCCAGTAATTCTCTTAAAGAGAGTGGGTATTTTGATTGGGTGCTGTATTATCTTACTTTATTTTTCAGAACAACATGAAGATGAAAACTCAAGCAATGCAAATTCTTGGGCCAAATTTTTCAGTTGAAAGAGAAATGGGGGGTCCCTTTGCTCTCCTTTCCCTCCCTCATGTCCTGTGTCCTGTGTGGCTMGGAGAGGGCGTGTATGGGTCTGCAAAGCTTTTCAACCAGTGGGTAAGTGACATCCTCAGAAGCAGTCTGGCACCATGGCAGTGTGTGTGGGAGAGATGGTGAGGAGCAGGGAAACACTCCAGAGGTGCTTCTGCTTTTTCTGTGATGAGGCCAGCATAACTCACAGACAGAGTATTAGTTATATCTGCTTGTAACTGAGAGGCAATGTTTCTTTGCGTAGTAGTTCATTCTGGACAATGATTCTTCTGTCAATTAAGGGATATAATAAACTACTTCATCCCACAGAATTATAGAATAGTTTAAGTGGGGAAAGGTCCTTGAGAGGTCCTCTAAGATCATTAAGTCCACCACCATGTCCATCAGTGCCCCATCAATACATCTTTTAAATACTTTCAGGGATGGTGACTCARCCACTTCCCTAGACAGTCTGTTCTAGTGTTTGAMAACCCTTCTGGCAAAGAAGTTGTTTCTAATAYCCAATTTAAAATTCCTCTGCTGCAACTTGAGGCCCTTTCCCCTTRTCCTGTCCCTTATTACCTGAATGAAGAGACTACCTGGCTACAGCTTTTCTTCAGGGAGTTGTGCAGAATGATAATGCCACCCCTGAGCCTCCTTTTCTTCTGAACAATCCTGGCTCCCTCAGCTGTTCCTCATAAGATTTGTGTGCCAGACTCAACACGCTTTGAAATGATACCCTGGAGCCTTCTCTTTTCCCAYCTGAGCTGCCCCAGCTCTCTCAGCCTCTCCTTTCAGGAGAGATACTCTGGTTCTGCACCCATCTGAGTGGCCCTGCGCTGGACACTTGCTTCACGGTGTACAT
Source organism: Alauda arvensis (assembly GCA_902810485.1). NCBI lineage: Eukaryota > Metazoa > Chordata > Aves > Passeriformes > Alaudidae > Alauda > Alauda arvensis. The sequence goes on along the minus strand of CADDXX010000008.1, from coordinate 4,069,912 downwards.
CTGTCTTTTGTACTGGGGGGGCCAGAATTGGACACAGGACTCCAGGTATGATCTCGAAGGGTCTATCACTTGACCAGYTTGTGATCATTTTCCTAAATTCCTCTGTATGTACATTCCTCTGGATGTAGGTCTTTTTTGCTCTCAGGGTGCATTGGAATTGTTGTTTCATAGTTGAAAAGCAGGTAGGCCTGCCCAGTAGTCAGTCTTCTGACCAGCTGTTGRGAAAGCTGTTCAATGGAGTTGAAAGCATATTCTGCTACATGAGCTGATTTTTAAATGCACTAGGGCTTATGCTCTTTCATCTTGCTGTCAGGACATTCTACACAGCRCAGAAAGCAGCTCAGCAAGCAGAATATAAGCCCCAGGTGGCAAAGCCTGAAAAATGAGTTAAATATAACTTTATGAAATAGCTCAAATGGCCATGGCAAATAGTACCCTTATGTTTGGGTTTTTTTACTTGCTTACTTACTTCTTACTTCTTTTTTTTTTTTACTTTTACTTACTGTCAGTGAGACAAAACGCAAAGAAAGAGAACCATTTATATGGAAGCAGATTGCTTTTCCTGGCAACTAATAAGCTTTTTTTTTTTTTTTAGAATTTTTCTCTGTAACTGAACCATGCCCACACAGATACATCATCATTACTTATTTTTGCATCTTTCCATCACCAATAGGAAATATAAAAGTGCTACTGTATGAATGCCTCTGTTCTCACACACTTTTCTGGGAGCAGTAGTATAAGCCTTCTAACATTGCTACATATTTAAGAAGGGTAAAACATGCTCTAAAATAATATTTAAAAATAACAGAATAAAGCATACTAACATTTTCCATTCTTAAAATTTTTTTTACCCTTTAAAGAGGCAACATCCTGAAGGTGACTCCTGGGGCCCTTTGCAACACTACTGATGGAATTTGGGCATTCTGCAGTTTCAGAGAACCAGTGCCAAGTTAAACTTTAGAGAAACTTTACTTACCGGTRTAACCGTTTTTCTTCTGCTAATCTTTTCAAACTAATATAATACATGGTGTTTCATCACCATCAAAAGGTCACAGCAAGACCTGTGGGGGCTTTTGGAAAAAAGCCGACCAGAGGATTTAATAAAATGAACAATTATTTTATTTTTTATATAATATGTTTCAGYCTTCTCTGAGCAACCAAGAGCATGATGCCATCATTTGGAAACGTGGACAAATACAGAACCTTCTCTTCAAAGGCTTAGTTTTTGTTAAAGCATTATAAAAGCAATTGAGGTTTTCAAACTSACTGAGTAGTCTAAAAAGGTCATCCTGTAACTCAGTTCTCAGATCAGAGGGACTGATTTAAGATGAGGGATGGAGCTGTGCTTGGAAGATATGAAGAGCCTACCATGGGAAAAGCATTACAGAGCACCAGCCAGGGAATGGGTAAACCAGACAATAGTAGGATTTAGAGTCAGCTGTCACCTTACTGATGACAGCATGTAAGAAATAGTGTGATACTAATAACATAAAGCTGAAATACAACCTTCAGCAAAGCATGGTCTGCTCTTAGTTTCAGAGTTTAAGTTATGAGAGCATAGATTGTCTATGGACAAAAATAGATTATTTAGACTTTAAACCTGAGAAGAATTTTCTCCTTCAGTGAATTTTCTCCTTCAGCCTCTGATGCATTAAAGGACCTTGGAAGCTCAGTTCTAAGGAAATGGTGATTGCTATAACCTGTATGTTTGCATTTTAAGGAGTAGCCTAAGAGAGTCCAAGCCAGAGCCATTCTTCCTTATCTGTAAGCTATAGAAMAAGGTGCCACATTGTTTCTAGCTTCAGTTTTCTTCAGCATTAAGGGAAGATGACCTGATGAAAGTTGGAGTAGAGAATTGGTTACAGATTGAAATGAATGGACAGATTTTGGAGATCACAACTTGGATATAAAAGTGGTTGTAGACCAAATGGTTTCCCTGACAGTGAGARCCATGTTTGTGGAAGAAACATATCACCAAGCACCACCAATTTCATATAGATCATGTATGTTGTGTATTTATAGTTTAGTCAGAGTAGGCAGAAGATACACAGAGCATTTATGCTTCCTCCATGCCTGTTTTATGCTGTCTTTAAGAAAATACAAGAGGCTGATTGCTAGAGCATATTATTTGAAAATACTGTGAATAACTAAAGTAGCAGACTGTATTAGAAGGGCACAGTATTTTTAATTCTCTATTGGCAAGCTGAAATTTTGATTTGAAGCTTTCTAAAACTCCGGTGTGTGAGCAGATGCAGATTAGCAGATGGAGCTGTGGGACAGGGGATACACATTGGGATATTTGGCAGCTTAAGGCTAGTGATAAAAAAATATTTATTTACCTATATATTATCCATTAATATAAAGTTATTTGAAACAATCTTTGGAAACTCTGTTGCACACAAAGCACTGAAAACCAGGATAACAGTACAATGTAGCATTTTAAGAAAATACTATTTCAACATGAACTCTTTTCTTATCTCCAAAAGCCTACTTATCCTGAATATATAACYAAGGCAGAAAACCCCAAAGAAAATTATGTAACAAGAAAATAAATTGAATTATTTCCAAGAGCAGTTCTTGTTACTATCTTTCTCTTTCATCTCTTAGGTTCTCTGTGACTTAACCTCGTTTCTCAGCTTCTGATTCATCTGATTCTTGCCTGACATTACAATTAATCGGACAGTGCATGCATCAAATACCAATGTTAACTTTAGCTGTATGTAAGATTTTATGTAAGAAAGGATCTTTTTGTAGGAGCTGTACAGAAGCTTGGCAGGAGCTCAGACATAATATCCACAGCTCCAAAAAGAGGATCAGTCTTCATATTGCCAAGTCCTTGAGGCAGAAACATTGTCCCRGTTTGTGCCCACCCAAGAGTGGCAAAGGCTTCTTCTGCGCTGGAAGGAATTTGAGTTTGCCTCTAGGAGTATTAGTCCATGTCATATATCATCTAAGAAGATGATCTTAATGAATWTCTAATAAGCCTAATTTTTCTTATCTGAACTACGTTTAATGCCATGTACCTGCCCATATGTGGGCACGGAAGTGCAGGAACTGTAGTTTTGCAATACCGCTCCGCAATAGTTTCAGTTTATGTTCCTGAATCTTCAATTAGTATCTCCCTTGTCCTGATGTCCTCATAAGAAAAAAAAAATCCATATTACACAGAAGGAGCAAGAGAAAGAAATTTTTTAATTTTTCAAGGATGCACAGTCTGTTACTGAACCCCAAAATGAAGCAAAAAATAATTCTAATTAAAATTAGCTGAGTTACTGAAAATTCTGAATTATTTTTATTGTCTTATTTTTCGTTAACATTTTCCTCAAACTACAAATAGTTGTGCAGCTCAGGAGGATCTGGTCAGTGCTCAGTCAGCTCACTTTTTGCTCTCTCTAACAGGTAGCCTGGCAGTTCGGGCAAGGATGACTGTCAGAAAGAAGCTGCAATTCTCACAACCGTGCAGGAAGGACAAGAAGTTAGTGACATTGTACCACAGGACAGAGGACAGCAGCTGAGGACAGCAGGCAATGATCAACATGGGGTGAAGTTTGAAAKGAAAGGATGCAGCAGTAAGTAGCAGTCTCAAAAGAATTTAGGATCTTAAAGCAGATCCTTTGCAGAGAACACTAAATGAATTAATACTTAACTAATACTATATATATATGTATCTATATCTAGTACATATACTATATACTTTCTTGTATAGTTTATTTGTTATAGTTTCCTTTATAGCTTAGCAATTATAAATCATTTAATTTGTTGTTTGCTACACCATTAGACCTCATGTCAAATGCTCAAGTACAGAAATGAAACATGAGCTTCATTTAACACTTCTGATGTATTAAGTRGAAGTGGTGCCACTACAAAGCATGACCTCTTTGCAATGATTATATGTCCTTCAAAAATAGTTTGAAGTCTCAAAACCTTTGCCAGCTACCTTCAGGAGAGTAAAGATAAATTTTAAAAATAGGCACAAAACTAATTAAGAGTTAAATGCTCTGGGAGTAAAAGGTCAGTTCTGTCTTCAAAAGTTTAATAGCAGTACACCATGTGGCTCTGTACTTAGGCTATTTATAGTGTCTCTAGATCATATTAGTAACCTCACTCAGTCTGAAGATTAAAACAGGGGTTAGTATGGCCAGGTGCCACGATTTGAGGCATTATCCCTGTCTCTGTGCAGAAGCCAGCCAGCACCCTATAKGAGTGAGCAATGAACAAAGTGTCACCTCAGGGTGACTGCCATGGGAGCAGCTCGTGAGAACTGCTGCTCAGCAAGCTTTGCAAGKGCTTGGGTGGGAAAAGAGAAGGCCCAAACTGGGTCACTGGTGAGAACCAGCCACATTTTTGGAAACTGGTACTAAAGTAAGTGAGAGTATTCACTATGGGCATAAAATAGTACATTAAAAAATGCAAAGATAAAATGCAGTGCAATAGGAGGTGCAAAACAACATAAGGTTGTTAAGCCTTGGTACCTTTAAAGATGAATGTGAATTCAGTTTTGAACACATGAGAGTTTTTTGCAGCTCTGTTTTACACATGGATTTTACATAAGACATGTCTAAGCTTTATGTTAGTAATTTTTAGCRAAGAGAATATTCAATGCTTACCAAAAGTCAAGTATTTTGCCTTTTCTGATGAGCAAATTGTATTTTCAGAAATAAATTTGTAAATTCAAAAATTCAATCTTTTATACAAAATTGCATAATGTAAGATACAAGATTAACATTGACCACATTTTAARGTAAAATTTATGAAGTTTTTATTCTTGTTCAGGTTGCCTTCTGAATTTCAGAATAGATAGAAAATAGAAGATACCAGGAAAACAGTCCTCTCCAAAACTTTCTCTTTTTTGCAAAGGTATTGAATGGATTCTGCAAAGGCCCTGTCAAGTTCCCAGTATATTACACATAAGTCAATTGATAATTCTTCCTGCCTCCCATGTTACTTCTTCATGAACTCTCTGGTGCTCCTCAGACAATGGAAAAGGTGACAGTAAGTTCAGTTTAATAAAGTCTACAGCTCTACTACTTGCCTCACACTAAGGAAATTGAAAACCATCCATCTTTCAGACATGTGTCCTGATTCCWTTTCCTGTTCCTTGTACTAGAATCTGTTGTGAGCATTTTTGTATGTGAGTAATTATCTCTTTGTGTGTACTTCTGTCATTAATATTATTGCTGTTACTATTCATTGTCTTATCTCATTGCTGTTTCCAGTAAACTGTTCTTCTTATCTCAACTCATAATCTTCACCTTTTGTACCTTCAGTTGTCCTCTCTGGCCACCTGTGTTGGGGTGGGAATTGAAGAGGGGAAAGGGGGAGGGAGAGAGTAGCAGTGTGGTTGGAAAATCCCAGTGGGAGAATTAAATTGGAGAGTACCATTTCTAAATGATGACACTAAATGATGACACTTTGTAAAGACAAACATTATTTTAAAAGRTATTTAAACTATACTTAAAAATTCCAAGGAAAATCACATTTTTTAGAAAGCCTGTAGTTACTGTATAGGATTAACAACACACCAGTCTGACACGAACTGTTAAACTGAGCTTTGTATTTCCTCTTARCCATGACTGGGTTCCTTTGTAATTCCTGGGTGATTAAATGAATTTCACATTTGCATGAGATCGGTAGGAAATCCAGCACTGTTTCTACTTTCTCTTTCTTTGCAATTTTTGAAATGCAAAATATTTTTAATCTTGGTTATTTGTAAATGAATTTTTAAAAAAATTTGTATCACCTGGCAAGTTGACTGTAAAAAGTCAAGTGTGCAATAAAATGTTTAACTAATCCAAGAGAWACTAGTCAGGCTGCAATAAAGTTATCAAATGCCTGCTTCCACAGAAAAAGGGAGAAAAACTCTGAGATACTTACTGTCAAAACAACTGGGATTTTTTGAAAGATCACTGAATATTAATGGTCCTATGTGTACCATATATACTAATGCCTTTCTTCTCTTGCCCTTGTACATGTCTCAGCTATCCCCATGGAATCCATGCACTGTGATACTTGCCCTTGGATCACTAATCATGTCAYCAGTAACACTGGGAGAATAGTCAGCAATTTCCCTCAAAGTCTGTGTGGTTACATTGAGTTCATGAAGGTGAGCTTTTGGGCAAACATGGACATTTCATCTCTCTTTCGCATGCATTTCAACCACCAAGTTGTGTAGTGTTGGCTGTGAGTATGAATTTCAGGGATATCAGGTAGTGATTATAGACATCATAGGCAGTCAACCTTGTTATTTACCTTTGGATAATTTAATTTAATCTGCCCAACAATGCCCTTTGCTATATCCTTTTTTTTTCCATTTTTTATAAATATTACAGCTTGCACCCTGCAGGGCTCTCACCTGGTGGTGGGTAAATCCCAGCTTRTTTACATAGTGCTTGTCCTGCTCCTTCAGTGGTTAGCCCTGTCAAAACCCGTTGTTCACTCATCAAACCACATCTGTCTGCAGYCCCTGCTTCTTCTTTGGGGGATGTTTAAATGCCTTGGTGATGGCAACCTTTGAGGTCTGGACACACCTGAGCACTTCTGTGGTACCAGCTGAATAGCCTGTGCAGCTCAATGCCTTCTTAAACTCATCAGAACACCTGAAAATGGCCTGCTATTTTATAACAGGAATCTGTTGCTTGAACTCTGSCCTTCCAGTTGTATGGGCACTAGTACAGTGTTTGAAAACACAATACATTAAATATGTAACAATGCATATTTGTACTAAATATAAATAGAATCAAAAGCTTGAATGCTGAGCTGAAATTCATCCCAATTATTATCTGATCACATCAAAAATGTGTAAACACAGACTTTCATTTTTCTTTGACCRTATGTTCAGGTGCTTGCATGTAACATTCCTGCCTTACTCTCATGTGCCCATCTCAGTATCTCTGGGTTTATGTTGGTGCTCATATGTGTTGTGGCATTCCAAAATCCTTTGTCCCTTTTCCATCTCCAGCTATTCTTGCCCTRCTGTCTTCAGTCCCTGTAAACTGTCCATGGGCGTATCACCCACAGCAGCTCCCAGGCAGGTGCGTGGTGGTGGTACAGAGGTGACTTTGGCAATTTCAGCATGCCTAGGTCGTCTGACCTCATCTCCAAGCAGAATTACCTCTACTGTTCAATYGTAGTCCTTGCTGTTCAAAGGGTCTCTATTGCATGTGTTACGTAAGARTATTTCCCAGCTGAGCACTTCCCAGTGAATTAAGATGTATTGTATAATCATAGCTAAATAATTCTAAATGTGTAATTTTGGGGGGATATTTCATTATGAGTTAAAAAAACATACTTAATGAAGCATGAGAAACAAGGTACAATGGTAATTTAAAGSAAAACAGAGACCTTTTTCTGTGTGGTTTATCACCCAGGACTTTTGTCTAGACTTTTTTACAGCGGAAACTTAAAACACTTATTACTTTAACCAGTAAAAATTCTTGGTTTAGTATATTAACGATTTCCAGGAAAATTAAATATTAAAAGCGAAGTCTGTGAAGTGTAGCTTAAAATGTCTGAAGCYAAGATTCAAAAAGAGAGATCTTATCTGTGAGGTGTCTGTGTGGGGGTATGTGTGTGTGTTTGTGCAAGCCTGCCAGCACAAACSATTCAGGCTCACTTAAAAATGTGCAAAATATTAAGAACAAAGAGAGGGCTGAGGAAAGATTTGTCAGTAATAATGATAAAATCAGAGGGACATGTCTTCCTCTATCTTTCATGAAAGSAAATAATTAAAATGGCAAAAACTGACCTCCCGCTTTCAGTCCAAACCTAAAGAGTTGAATCTAAAATATCAGCACAAGGAAATGGAATTATAAAGAACCACAGCAGATGTTTCAGATCCTTTTGCAGAGGGCTGARCCCTCCCCAGGCAGAGAAAGAATTCCTATCAGAAGAAAATGAGACAAGATGGAGAGAAAGTAAGTTGTGTCTTGCAAAGTGACTCCCTGTAGGCTGCTGTGCAAATGTAAGGCAGTAGATAAAAAACATGGTAATTTTGATCTCTCCTCTTTCTTGGAATCATTTATTTGTTTACTGAAATGAATTTTTGGCTCTTAATTTTTCTGAAATTTTAGTAGAACTGCCTTTTAATTCTTTTTAGACAAAGCTGTGAAAGGCCTTCAAGCTTGCCTCAAAGCAATGTTCAGCAGTTCTCAAAAGAGGTGTGTTGCTAGCTGCTGTCATACAACAGAATGGTAGCATAATAAATATTCATTAGTAGACTATGGCAGATCTCAGAATAAAGCAAGAACAAATTTTATTCATGTTTAAAATGCCAAATTCTTTGTAAAAAAAATTGGTTCCTTTAGGTTTGGTACATCCTTTGGTTCTTAGGACAATGATGTTGAAGTAGAACAGGTCTAACCTAAGGGTTAGAAGACTGGCAGTGCTTTGTGTTACTTTACTGTACATCTCTGAATAAGTCATCTAAGGCCTCAACCCTAGAAAATGTCTGCCAACAGACTGGGACAGTACTCATTTTTTGGAAAAGGAGTAATGCAGAGAGACGAAGTATGTTCTTATGAAGGCAAGCCTCAGAATATCRTCCTCAAATGATGCCTAGATTTAGGAAAGCCTTTTTAACCAGTCCAATTGCTCTACCACTCTTCCAAGTACTTTGTTGTTGAGATGTGTTAAGTGCCCTATGGCAGCACACTGTTGATGAGGGGGATTTATTCCTCTTTGATTGCAGTAATGTKATGTGTCCATTTCTTAGCCATTGCAGGAGCCTGCACAGCAGCAAGCAGCTGAGAACTGGCAGGAATGACTCCTTTGGACAATTCACTGAGGTCAGGAAATCCATGACAGTGTTCTGATGAGCAGTTTGAAATGGTATGCATAGTAATATGTAGAACAAAAATGTTAACTCCARCAGGATTAAAATAAACTGAGTTTGAGAAGATGAGTGTTCGTGACCTCCTTAGTGTTGGTTTCAAAAGCTGGAGCCTTATAGGAGCTACATGATTTGGATTACAGATATATAATTCCCTCTGCTAGCATTACTGCATGCCCATCTGTGTTCCTCCTGATCTTCAGCAGTGTGCTCCACAGCAGTGGGAATGCAKGGCATGCTGCAGACTCCACTGGTATTCAACCTGAAAATCAGTCAGGGATCTTGTGAATCAAAGTTAATTGCTTCCTAAGATGGAGGTACTCCCTCAAGCCCAGTATAATACACCCTTTGTACAAGCTGTGTTCAAACTGTAAGGAAATGTCTTTCAGATGTCATGATGCCTGTTTTAAAATCCGGACTCATGTGACAGACAGATTTGAGGGGAACAGAGGAAGATCATCAAGTGTKGCCTCACAAGAAATCTGCCAAATGCTGTGGGATCTCCTGTAGTCCACCCWTGTGGTACAGTTTCTTGCTGTCCACTGTAAACCTCCCAGAATGGCTGCCAGCAGGGAAAACACACATCACCTGGTTCTRGTTTTGTAATTCCTTGCACTGCCCTGTTCAGAGATTGCACCTGAGTGGTCAATGAAGAAATGTTCAGAGTCCTGGGGCTGTCTCTGTTCTTTCCTCACTCAGTTTGCTATCTCAGCTGCAAACCCATTTTAAAGAATCACAGAATACCCTGAGCTGGAATCACAACAATCATCAAGTCCAACTTCTGGCAAAGTTTGGGTTTCTTTATGCTCAGAATCTCAGAATGTTTTGTGTACTTCGCTATTTACTGATGGATTTAAAGGAACATGGGGCAAGAGATTGGGATTCTGAGGGTGTTTGAAGTCTGTCTCTACTTCTGCTGTGGATCTTGAGCAGTAGCCCTGGGATAATGCTGGCAAGGCAAGGCAAGGCAAAGGCAAGGGAAGGCCAAGGCAAGGCAAGGCAAGGCAAGGCAAAGGCAAGGGAAGGCAAAGGCAAGGCAAGGCAAGGCAAGGCAAGCTCTTATTCTCTGCTTTATCTTAATGCCCACTGCTGCTTTTATTTGTTGTTTTAAAAAAGAAAGGTATTTTACCCACACCAAAATGAACTTTCTGCCTGAACTTTGTTACGATCCATGTTATATAATACTTCCTAATGCTAGGAAGGCCTAGAAATGAAAAATCTATTTGCTTTGCCTCTGACCACAGCTCTGCTGCATGGTCTTCCTTTACACTTTCTTCATCACTTTCTACATCTGCAGTCTCAATATTTCAAGGAAAATAATCAGTGCTGCTGGTAAAAATGTAAAAGTCCTCTTCTTATTCTTTTCTGAGTTCATATTTTCTCCRTGTCTTCTGTATTGTTCAAAGAGTGATGTCAGAAAGAGGTTTAGGGTTGATTCTGCTGTTTCCTAGCTGCCTGAGCCAACACAATCAAGGTAAGTAAAACAGAGCAAACAGTAAAAGAAATATAAAGCAGAATATAAATATATTGTGTATAATGGAATAATGAACATAACCCTAAGCCTACACTAAAAACCAAAATGAAGTAAGAAGTGATTTGTYGTCTAGTGGTTTTCTGGACCKGTTCAGCATTTGTGTCAGAAGAGAATTCAACTGATGAGGTGCAGCATAAGCATYAGACATTACTTATTAGGTGGAATTYTTCAAAATTAGTAAAAYATAATCTGCATTTTAAGGAGGTTAGTTTGGAGCTAGAAATATTCAAGTATGGGTGCAGAGGAAAAAGTATCACTTTGGCTGTTTTTACTTACAATAATTTTTCTTTTTCAGAATCGTTATTTAATTCTGCTTAGAGATCTACAATGCTAAAYTAAAAGTCCAAATGTAGTGGTGTCATAATGAGTTTTCAGTGGAAAGTTGAGTATATCAGTATACATGTAGGTTTTCAAACTCCTGAGTTAATATAGTGAGGTCTTTTTAAAGCAAGATTCATGTCATCCATTCTTTACAGAAAATAAAATAAAAATACTATGCTTAGTATAGGCAACATTACTATTTCATTGAGATAAGGCACAAAAATGTAATGTTGCAGTGAGAATCACTGAGAATACACTGGGAAAAGATATCAGAATGCCACATTGTCAAAGAGGGATGGTGGAATTATTGCTTGTAGTTCTCTGTTTATTCTTTTGCATACCATCCTGCCCAGATAATCCTAACTCCACTGTTTACAGTGCTAGTAGTAATATTTGTGCTGTGTCACAGCTCCTGCATATTCATAGGCCTGGAAATCCTCTTCAGTCAGTGGAGGGACTGARATGACATAGGAAATATTTTCTTACTGCTTGGGGGTGCATAGCCATTATTTACAGTTTCTCTGATGTGATATGGCTGCTTTTTAAAAGCCATGAAGAATTTTCCTAAAAGGAGCTGTAGAAATAAAGAGTACATGTAAATCTCAGCCTGAGATATATTAGTTGCTATTGAGGGACTCAAAGTRAAGTGGATTAGCAAACTCTTAGTATAAAACATGTGTCCAGGCCCTGACAACCTTCAAATTTAAGGATGTATTTAGGTATTATTGCCTACATTAACAACAGAAGAAGAAGAAAGAAGAAAGAAGAAGAAGAATGAAGAAGAAGAAGAAAGAAGAAGAAAGAAGAAAGAAGAAAAAGAAGAAAAAGAAGAAAGAAGAAAGAAGAAGAAAGAAGAAAGAAGAAAGAAGAAGAAAGAATAAAGTTTTAAACAATGTTCAGAATGAGTTAGATGTGATTGTTCCAAGGTCTGCATTATCCTTGAAAATGATTCTTTTGAGTTCCTTCCCATTTTATCAGGACACATTTAGTCCCCGTCAGAAGGCAACCTGAACATCTGGGATTGGCAACAGGCAAGATTTGGGTGAAGTRCTTCCTTTCCTCCTATGGGAAAAAATGGTGGCTCATGGTATGCCTTGACATCTCAGGGAGAAAACATGATGTTTTTAATGTTATTAATCCTCTGATGTGGTGAACTACTYCAGTCACTGGAATTCAGAGGTCTTAGCCATGGCTGAGAGGTGGTTTGGATGATAAAGCTGGTGTCGTCTGCTGTGAAAGTAATTCAAATGGGAACATTCCTTTAATCTCAGTCASTCTTTGGGCTTGATCCAATTTTAAGGAGGGAATAGGAGAAGTTTTTCAATGGCTGCACAGGGAGCAARATCAATACTTTTCTCTCTGCAGACTTTTCAATTTTTTCTGTATCCTTCAAGCTTTTTCCCTCCACCACACTTTTCCTTTATTCTAAGTTGCATATAAAAGCAAATTTTGGGATACTTCAGTGAAAAAATTTTAGAACCACACAAAGCAAATCTGGCTCTAATGTTCATTTATCCCTATAGATTAAAAGCTTCATTTATAATAATTTATAATAATTTATGATAATTTGTAASCTTTATAATCAGGAAACAATCTGTATGCATGAGGAAATTCAGGAGCTGAAGATTGTACTGGTAGAGGGGCTACTTTCCTTTCAAGTCGACCACACTGTTTTTCTAATCAATTGTTTTAGCCTTTAATCAATCACCTTTGAATTAATTGACACTGACTGCAAACCTTTTGCTTTTTGCTCTTCTGCAGTTGTATCTACACAAGTCTGATTGTACTTAGGGTGGGCCCATTCATTTGTTTTCCAGGAATGCAAAACCTTATGCAAAGCCCTTAAGTTTCCTTTAAATTCCTTCACTGTGTTAGAGTTAGAAACACAGGGACATTAGTTTCATGGCCAGCAGATAATTTGTTTAATTAAATAGAAGTAAATACCTACCATTTGTGCTGCTGCATCTGCTGGTTGTGGATTTGAGTACATCTAATATTTAAATAAGTTGTGAAAATGAGACTAATTAATTTTAAGTATTAATCTGTGACTAAAAACTCAAAATTCTCAGGAGAAAATATACCATTCTGGTTCTTATGTTGCTTAGGAAAGTAAGGTAAAGTGCAGCATTGCAATTGTTTTGATTTAAAAATATTGTAATTTATTTTAACCTGACTTTGAAAATGATTGAAGCAGCATTTGGCTATACAATGGGAGTATGCTGTGCATCTTTATCMCTGTCTTAACATTAAAGCCCTTCTGACAAATATCTAAGTGTCTTGCATAGCATATTGAAATTCTGCTATTAAGAGTTWTACTTGAATTTATTGTCCAACATTTATGACTTTCAAAGCTGTTACGGCTGAAAATTGGTTATAGCAATGCTGAGCTCTTGTGCTTTTCATAAAAACTGCCTCTTCRGTTCATTGAGAAAGAACATGAAACACCCTGAGGCTAAACAATTTATCAACCCAGTATCCCCTAAAAAGTTGCTAGCAGAACCTTAGAGAATAGAGGCTCAAGTGACTTTTTCTAACCACTGTACTTCACTTGACTCCTTGCCTCTGTAGCTATCCATCACTGTGTCAAAGTTGTATCAGTATGGTAGGGAATCTTTGAAAACACAAAAAACAATTCAAAATCAACGTTGGAAACAAATTCCGTGGCTTTGCCACACTGTTTTTCCTACACTTMATTTTTGCTAGTGAAGTCAAAGGTYATTTACATGAAGCAAACACTGTTCCTCTGGATTTTTCCCCAGCTGCTTTCCTCCTCTTGTTCAAGATCCTTTCCCTGCTTTTGATGTCAAACATTTTCATGGGAGTGGATTTAGAAGTTCTCACCTTTGTTGCCTGACAGCTTAAAATAGCACTTGATGTTCTCCAGTATGGTACCCACGCAGAATTGTGTTCTGATGGGGTTTACTTTCTACCAAGTTTAAATGAGGATAAAACTCATCTTGATTTTGAGTTTTACAGCAGCAAGTATCAGTGGTTATGCCTCCTTTCCAGTTTTCCTTTCATCTCCTAACTTGACATTCTTTCCTCTGAGAGGCTTGATCTCAGAATTTATCTCTGCGTGGGCTGGCTTTCCGCAATGACATTTTAGTAAAGCTCTTGTATTTGTCCAGCTGGTGTTATTGCTCCAGGTGTTTCTGAGCAAGGGAGAAAACATTAACTTGCTGGGTTACTTGCTTTYGGTCCTGCTACTCCTGTTCCAGAGTCTTCAAGCAGGCCAGCTTCTCYGGAGAGGGCAACAGTGACCGGCTTTAAAAACAGACAGGCATTTTGTGGGACTTTCAAGGACCTGGAATGAGTTTCAGAACTCTGCACTGACTCTGAAGCTTCTGTAAAACCCACTGGCAGCATTTTGTACGAGATCTTTTCTAGTACAGAGTAGGCTTGCGTGTGGTGTTACACAATGGGTACACCCAGACACTTTGTGCATGTGATACCTGTGTGAGGAGGGTACTTTGAGTCTCACACTGAAGAGATACCAGAGTGCTGCCCTGGTGCCAGGCAGACCATGCCATCTAGCAGAGCATGCTGCAAGGCAGCACAACTCCTTGGCTTTGCCAGAACCTTTGTGCTCCCTGCTGGGACAGATGTCACAGAGGGCTATGCCAGCTGGGGGATTCAGGTTCCACATAGCAACAGTGAAAAAAGGAGAAGTTCTAGGTATGAATGAAGAAGATTCATTAATTTGTTTTGTAATGTATCAACTGAACCCAAACAAAGGGCTTATTTTCTTGTAGTCTATAAAAATAGCAAWATACGGTTTTATTTCTAAAGGACATATCATTATGATAATGGAATTTTACATTGTCAAGTACTTGAAGGGTTATATATCCTTTTTCTTGCCACATTTTTGCTGTTTGAAACCAAATCACAGACTGCTCTAATAGTTCTATCTTTAATTTATGTATTTGTATTTCTTGATATATTTACTGTTCACTGTACTCCTAAAGTGGAGAATAGTCAGAGGATCACCAGGACATGAGAGGAATCTAACTCCATGCTATTACTTTTCCAGTTTTAAAGACTTCTTTCCCAAAACACACTGCCTTGTGTTCAGCAGAAGTTTCATTGTGTTTTGGCAAAATCTCACTTTTTCAATTATCCTGCAGTCTGTAGCAAAGCCCCATTTTTACAACACCTATATGTCTCCATAAATAGCACAAAAAAGGAGATGGTGAATACCGGCCTGTTTGTACCTCCTTATTCCTTCATTCTGGAGCAGACTCTGTGATTTTGAAGTTTTTTACCA
>CADDXX010000008.1:4035451-4054801 GCA_902810485.1 Alauda arvensis | reverse complement strand
GAATCAAGGGCTTTACTAGGTAGAGAGTAATTGTGCAAAAGAATTGCTTCTGTATTGCTTCTGTACAAAATGTAGGTAAGTGGAGCTGTGGAGGAAGCAGATGATGGGAAGATAGGAAATAATAATTTGGAAAAATTTTCTTCTCCTGACCTATATGCCTCCTCTTCTTATCATTCTTCTCTCCCAGAGGTTTTCGAATTAAGTCCTGAGGATCTGCTGAACTGTAAATARTGCTTGCTTTAAAGTAATAAAAATATATCTCAGTAAAGATGGGTGAACAGTAATATTAAAAGTATATAAGGTAAGCAAAATTCTGAACAGAATGAACTTTAAAAACCTTCTTGAAACTACTGATGAGTTCCTTAAAATGCTTAAATTGTGAGAGATAGGATAGTATGTTCTTCTGTTCACATCTAGCATCAAGCAAGGTTTGCTTCATGTGCTATTTTTCACAAAGAGTCGCTCAATTTTGTACACAATCTTTCATTGTAAAATATCCAGACATTTTTTTCCTGCCAGMAGTATCAGAAACAACTGAATGAAGTGTTTCTTCCGCTGCACTTTGCTTGTTCCTGGCTTAAGAGATCTGCTGTTATGGAAATTGCACTTAAGTTTCATGACTTTGGCTCTTGGAGCTTGTTTTGGACAAAGSCTTCCAGGCTTTGCTTAGGTGATACACTATCACAGATGTTACATCCCAAAGTATGTCTGTGTGTCAAAACAGAGATACTCACAGGAGTAAGTTAGGCATACACCTCAGTAGTTCACCAAGTGAGAATCATGGCATCAGTGAAGGTAAATGAGGCTGCAGGGAAGATCAGATCTCTACTGGCAGTGTTTTGTGCTGATTGCATTTTCTGTTTTCTGAGAGCAAAGCTAAGCTCTACAAAAATGAAGAGAATAATTAAAAGGGGAAGACAAATCCCAAGAACAGGTTGAAAAATAGGTTTTTMTTTTCCTATTTTATCTTCCCCAGATCTCTTTTAATTTATCATGAAAAAATAAAAAGAGGGGAACATTCAAATGTTTGAACCCTCTGACAAAAACAATGTTAAACTTCACAAGCACATTTTATGTCTGTCCAGTCAGATGGCAGGTAAATGTATTAGAATTTCATACCCAACTCTGCTGCTTCAGTYAGTTTATGTTCTAGTTCCTGTGCTACCAAATAGTCTGTTATAACTTGTTCTATTACTTGGTAGTCTTTGTTRTATGGCTTGAAATGATGGATAGCACTGGAAAAAGAAATGGATTAAACATGCAAGTTAAGTTGGCACACTCTTGTTTTTTTACTTTTTTTTTTTTTTTACAGTATATTACACACTTCAGCTTCTACTATTTAAAATCATACAGAAATGAAATATTGGTGAAGAGGACATTATCAGGTTCCAACAGTAGATAGAAAAGGTTTAAATTCTTATGTCCAAATCCTAATGTGACCTTTTCATTCCAGAATGAAATGTTAAAGTTGTTAGGGGCTGTGGCACTTCACACCTCCCTGCCACTGGCCTTTTGGTGTTTGTTAAAGCACCATGGTGTTTTAAAGAGCTCCCTCTTGTCCTACTCACATTTCCACAATTTTCTCACGCTTCTATGATTATTTCCCTAACCCTTTGATTTTAAACAAGTATTTTACTGGAAAATAGCCACTGAAATTTTTATTTGACTTTTTTTTTTTTTAAGCTCTTGCTCCTAAGAACTGGGTCTGCTGCTGTGTTCTCACAGCAAACCCACTTGTTGCCCTTTTGTGTCCTCGGAGTAGTCCTGAGGCATGTCAGTGCCATGAAGGAGCTACAGGCATCCTTGAAGGCAAGCTGAAGTGGATGAGGTGTTTTCTGGATGGAGTGTTTTCTTAAWTCACTGAACACAGCCTAAAGAAGGACAGTGGGGTGGCTTCACTCTGGCCTCATGTGGTAGTTGTCTCTAGTTTTCTGAATAAGCACCAGCCCTAGACAATATCAGCCATCTCCCCACAGCTTCCCCAGAGTTCTGATGTTTGCTGCCTGGAGTTGCTGTGAAGGAGGAAACAGAAGCAGTATGTGAGGCTTCTGTGCATTTCCTTCTTCACCATCAAACACCACAGCTGAGTGTCTCTATAGGTACGGTTTCAACCCAGTAGATTTAAATACATAAAGCACAACAGCTTCTTTGTCAAGTTAAAAGTCCAGCAATGGGAAGGGCTCACTTGAAGGGTACTACTGCTGCTCTTTCCATCTGCGTGGTCTACCCACAATCATCTGGAATGAGAAAAAAGTTGGACTTTTTCTCATTAATTTAGTTCTTAGAAAAATCTACTTGACCTCCAGGCCAACAGAATTACAGAAAATTACGCTGTAAACATATATATATATATTTAAAATTAGAATAAATTTTGATAATTTTAGACAAATAATCAAAACAAGCTGGTATGCTCCATCACTAGCAAAAGCAAAAGAGCAAGGGAGACATCAGGGGCTGACATGAGAAAAACTGTGAATTTTATATTTACTTTGGTGTGTGGACCTATTTGCTTCCTGGTCAAAGAGTAAAAACAACCAAATTACTGAAAGTCAATAGCAAACTTCCAGGATTATTTYTTTGCTTGTTTGGTTTTGTTCTTGAAGGCTTATGTAACCTATTACTTTGTTCTTGCTGATATTTCATCTGGAGTAAGCCTTCTATATTTAGAACCTTAAAAAGCATGAATTTTTATTTTATTTTTTATGTATCAATAAATTGCACTAAGTTCAAACTGGATGCTAAAGGTTATTTTAGTTCTTAACTGGTTCAGAAATCTAAAAATATGCTTGACTTTGTCTGGAGGGCTATAGAATTTGATGTTGCTGTTTTTGCATCTCAAAAGTGATTATTTTTTGTTCTTCAAAGTAAAGCTCTGCAGACCTGAACTCTGTGCAGTTAAATGCTGCTGATTCATCGTGCTTACATATTTTTACATAAATAAGAATAACTGCAAACATCAAAACTGTTATTGCTATATTGTTGTATACTGTGTACAGATTGTTATTTTGTATTTGAGGTTAAACTTCAGGGTTTTATCTTCTAACTATCAAATCCTATTCTTGAATTTAATCAACAAATTTTATGTGCCTTCATATGCAATTATAAATTAATTTTTTCACAGCYTTCATGTTGTCAAAAAGACAGCCAATTTTCTGCATTCAATTCTTGAATTCAATTTTTATTACCAGATGCTCTGCCATGCCCCTTGAATTTTGGATGCAAAGTACTAGAAAAGCAAATTCTTAAATATCTCCACCCCCACAATCCATGTTTTACAAAGAGATGGAACTACTTYTTTCTGTGACCTATATCTGGTTTGTATTTTCCAACCACTGCTGCTGAACAAGGAAAATATTGCTAGAAAAAAAATGGAGTGTAATGAAATTTGAAGTGGAGAATACACACATAATCAAGGAATAATTCAGATAGCAAAGTAATTTTCTGAGTTTATGCATGAGTCTATGTGTTATTTCTACAGGACCTGCTGTCCATAACTAACCATTGGATAGAACCGAAATGAAGTTGAATAACTGTGGAGGATAATTTAGTTTCTTTAGATTCAGATACCATGCTCTTTACCTATCTGTTCAAAACTAATGTCATACCTTCTCTAAAAGCCTTTCCTTGCCCATTATTTAAACCTGTCCATTTGTCTGGTCTGCTCTGGTGTTTTGTTTTCCCTTGACCAAGTGAGGGCATGCTGTAGCTGCACTGATGTTTCTTCTTGTGTGACAGCTAACTTCTACAGACAGAGCTTATGCTGGGACTGAATCCTCAAGTAGACACTACTGATATAATTTGATAATGTCCTATGGTTCATTAAATACTTCTATTTTGTCATTACACCAAGAGTGGTAAGTAGGATGTCTTCCATGAGRGGGTCTGGATGCTCTGCTGGAATTTTCAGAGTTTGCTGAACCACTTCTGATGAGACATTTTGTTAGCTGTGCCTGACAAAGAAATGGATATATTAACCCATTCCACAGACAAACCTTTTCCTAATGGAATTATGAAGTCACTACAGGATGCTTATGCAATTTCTCAAAAAATCACACCATTAATTCCAAATTCAGGGCAGGAGTGGTGGCACCAAAACCAGACATTTTCTTTAAAAGGCTGTTGATAAACTTTTTTGGCCATGTATTAACTCTTAAGGGATTTCAGCAGCTGTGCAGGTCACTTGTGTGAGTGAAAGCAAGAACATGAAATTATGCATTTTGGTATTGGCAAGAGATGGATGTGACAWTATCAAAAGATTTCAAGAATTCATCTGGCTTTTGCCGACATTTTGTGCCAAATTTTTAAGTAAAATTATTCTTCCACTTTACTCTTTAAATAAAAACAAAAGCCCTGACTGCATTAAAAAAAACCCCAGTTAATATCTTTCAGATTGTGCTTGCTTTGATTTGCTATTCTKTCCTCAATTTTTTRGTTGAGATAAAAAAGGGGGAAAAACTGTTGGGCACATGTTTTTTTGTTGCAAATGTATTTTTTCTGTACATGCTGTAATGGAGGGATATTTCAGCTGAGGTTGTCAATTGCAGGCAATTAAGGATTCTTACGTGCATTACTCAGCCCTTATAAGCCAAGTTATCTCGAGGTTTCTTGGGGGCAGGAGATGGTTATGTGAATTAAAACAGGAAATGAATATATTTCTGTGTAAATGGTGGGACCTGTGATTTCTGCCATCACCAAAACCTTGCCTGAGTAAATTTCCTTGTAATTCCCTGCAGGCTTACCTGTAATTCATATGCATTAGTCTGACCTCTCCCACTCTAATTTATCCTTCTTAGTGTCCTTCCAAGTGTTAAATACTACWTTCTGCATATCAGCATTTGCTCACCAGGTTTATCTTTAGCTTGAAAACAGRCACGTATGTACTGCAGGAAAAGGTTTAAAAGAGGTGTGGATTTAGGGGTAAGATTTCCCAATTGCTTCTATATGAAACTTGCAGTCTGGTCACWCTTGCTGCCTTATCCAAGATCAGTGAGGCACAGCATCATGACAGCACAGTGACTGCACAACAGAAGTGAGCCTGGATGTAAGTGGAAAAGAAGTATTCCAAAGGCCTGGGTACAGTGGCAATTGGTTCTGCTTCCAAAACTACCTTTGCTGCTCTGAGCTCTGGTTAGGCAGGAATGTTCTTTGCTGACTCATTCCTATCACRTCCCTTCAGTTCAGCTTTGTAAGAAAAGCAAGCAGATGCAACATGGTAAAGAGATGGCTGTGGCTGGGTGCTGTGTAAGGCTGGTGACCTCCTGGCATCCTTCCACCTGGTCCTGAGCATGAGGTGGTCTTTATAGTCCTTCTCACAGCATTGTCTTTGGCTTTATCTCTTCAGAACAAATGGCCAGGTGTTACAGACCAAACCCAAACCAAAAAAAAAAAAGTTTAAAATTAAAGTTGATTCAACTTCATTAAGAATTTTTCCAGTCTCTCTATCCTTTATCTCTTTTTTTTTCTTTTTCCTTGATTGATTTTAAGGCATTTTGAGTTAAGGCCATAGGGTCTTTGATTAATGGATGCCAGAATTATGATACTGCATTATGCATCAACTATTGCTTAATTATGCCAGATMTTTGAAGCTATCTAAACTTAGAGCTCAAMATCAGCTCTCCAGTAATAGCAGTAGTGTTTTTTAAATTTATTGTCCCCTTTTAATGTGCTGCTCAGAACTTGTTAATGGCATTTACACAACCAGCTACAGGGCAAATATATATAGCTGAACTTGTGCTGAGTCTTGTCAGAATGGGAAATAAAAAAAAATAATAAAAAAAAAAATATATATTTCAGTATATAGTTATAGCTGTTTTGGCTGTTCAGAGTCTGAGGGTGACTGTCCTTGGCTTGTGACCAGATTGCCACAGTGACGTTAAAATGTGCAACTGCTTTTGCTGTAGTTGTCTAAGCCCATTTCTTTCCTTGTTCTGTTTTGTTCYATTCACCCAGGATCCATTTTTCCTGTCTGTATCTTTTTTGAGTGTCTTCTTGTCACCCGATGTAGTGCCCTTCATTTACTTTTTGTCTTGGTACAAATTAAATGACATTCAAGCTGTCTCCAAAATGACCTACATGATTATTTGTTTCAGATCTCAGCAAATATTGCTCTGTCTAAAAAACCTTATCTCTGTGATTTGCTATGTAGGTGAAAAGATAAGGACTGTTATTAATTTTGTACTGTCCTACCTAATCACTTGCTTTGAATATAGACAGACGCTTTCTGTGTCCTTGGTAACTTTTATGGTTGGGTTGGGTGACTTGTTTAGAGAGACACGCTTTAGCACCGCACTGTGCTTCATTGTGTTGATGTGAATGGACTTGCTCTGAAGTAATTCTGAGCAATAGAGTCACTTTATGTAACTGGCAGAAGTGTGTGGGGAGATGAATCATCCTCCAAAGTTCCAAAGTGACACTGATGTGGCTCTACTACTTTAAATATGTCTGTACACTTGTGACTATGGYTTCTGGACTCGCCTTTTGTGACTTGATTTTCTATCCCTGATGTAACAAGAGTTCAGTATTTTATTTTCTTTTTCCACAGCTCCATAGTTAAACTGCTGGTGAGGAATGATAAATACCTGATATTAATGCACTTAGGTGTGAGCCACAGGAAAACCTGAATTTTGGGATTGAGCAAGGAACATTGCAAATTAATCTGTCTTTCTGAAAGRCAGATAGCGAGCAAAAGGTAGCAGCCCTAAAATATATTTAATTTGCTAATTAATTAATTAGACCTGCTAATACTTAATATATATTTCCTCAGTATGTAAGATGCTATCAATGGGTTATGGCAAACAAGGGTTTTATCAAGATCTTTTTTATCTCCTTAGAGATGGAACCTTCTGTTTGGTTTTGAGTATGCCTTTTATTTGCTTTTCAGTAGGTTACTTCATATCACTTTGAACACTAAACCTTAAATTTTCTAGTTCAGAATAATAAGAAAATGAGTTTCTGAGATTTTAGATTTCATTTAACAGCTATTCCATTGACTTTAGTAAAGGCAAAGCCTTGATCTTGGATCAAGGTGGATTCAGATAGTGGATTTTTCCAAATTAAAACATAATTAGAAAAAAAAGGACCTGAATAGCTCATAAATTCCTGAAGAATGCTTTAGACTCTATATTTTTTTCTGTCCAGGATTAGAATTTGGCTGGCTAATCCTCTTCTTCATAAGCATCTGTTAATTGTATTGCAAACAAGCCAGTGGTCTAATATGATAGATAATCTTCTGGTAGAGGCTTCACAGTTTTTGTAAGTGCCTTCAGAAGGTCTCTCCCAAACACATTTTTTGTGCCAACCATCTAACTAATGTCTGTGTCACATTAATAATATCTTTTTAATTTCCACAGGGTAGAAACCTGCATGACCTTTAACATGCAACAAATCCTCACTGATGTAGTATAGAGTGCAGTAGCATCTGACCCAACATACGTTAAAAGGAGATAATTTGCTTTCATGGATGTAGCATTCAATTCCTAGTAAACTCCTTTGCTGTTTATAAGCCACCACTGTCATTATACTGTGTACAACCTGAGTGAATCATTCATTCAAAAAGTGATTTCCTTCCAGTGCCAGAACTCCATCTGATGGACTGAGCGTCGCTCATGGGGCCATGTCAATTTCCAGTTTATAGCCATAGGTTATTTTTTAGGTAAAGTATACCCTTTAAAAAGAAGACACAAGCAAAACTAGGAAATAACTGTACATATTTTTTTTCTAGAAAATAACCTTTCTCTATGAAAAAACTCAAACTCTCCCAGTGAGAGAGAGATTTATTGTTTTAACTGTCTTGACCAAAAAASCAGCCTACATCATTATGCCTGAGACTAGGTCTAGGCTGTAATCTGTAGCCGGGTCTTCCTAGTCTCAGCTATTTGAAGAACTCAATTTCAGCAGGATATTAGAAGACAGACACCTGATTGTGCTGGACATAGACATTCAGAGCACAAACAAGCTTGCCTTCTCCCATGGAAGGGGAGACTGTGCTCGGACTTCCTGTTCCCTTTGTTAAAGTTTCATACCACTACACGGTACTTGCTCATTCTGCTGCACTCTCATGTGTCTCATTGATTTAGGGCCCTCCTTTGTCATCCTTGGTATGTTCTTGYTATTAGTGACAGCAATTTTCTTATATTTTTATCTCCAGCTTTGAAGCTGGTGAGGGAGAACTTCAAGGAGGAGGAACATGTCCATGGGTACAAAAGGCAGAAATGTAAAAGAATGATAAAAAAACMCAAAAAAACTCTGCAGCCTTTTCTTTTCTGAACTGAAAAGTCAGGAAATCCCAGATACATTGGGGCTGAATTACCCCACATATTGAAATATGGATATGTGGGTCATTATCTGTACAATTATGTACTTCCTTATGATAAAATCCTTGAAGATATTTTTAAATTTCAGAAATAAAAATTTAATGTACTCCAGGGATTGCTACTTCACATCTCTCTGCCTGCAGGCATGAGAAAGCAAAATTATTCTTTTTCATGAAATAGTGCTGTTGTATTTGCCTTCCATGGCTCATTAATATGAACTTGTTTGGTCTCGGTAGTTTTCTCTTGACACAGTGTAGCAAAATACACACAGCTTCACTACAGAAGAAAAGATTCTCCAGAAAAGTAAGGGAAAGCTAAAACAGGAAGCCAAATTTGACATTATAAAAGCAGGCATGTGTCTATTCTACCCACAACACTTCATTAAATAACTGAGTGTACTGTCTGGGAAGGATAGAGAGAAACACACTTTGTAAAATACATCAGTACATCTTGCATCTTCACTGCAGGTGAGTATCTGGGGCTTGATTGGCAATCCAATTGCTATCATATAAATAAAGGGTAATAGACTTTTCCTGGCCTTCTTATTTATCTGGAAATRCTTGAAGGGGAGAGCTACTGCACTTTAATACTATTTTGCTTGTGCTGTAATATGTAGATCTCTGTCATGTTAAGATCTTTCCAGAGGACGTGCTTCTGTCCTACACTGTCGTAGTTGTCATGCCAGAAACAATGTCTGCAAATGAGAGAAGTTCCCTGATGCTCTGTGAACTAGTATAAAATACTAACTTGTTAATTTATAGATGCTTCAATGTTGTTTTGTATGTGTGCTGATACTGATGAATACTCAGTGTTTAGTTTGGTTGCAACACCTGAATTAATTTATATCCATTTCTTCTGCAAAATAGTATGGGAAACTGAATTAGTGAAGAGCTGGTTAAGACTAATTTTTAATATACTTAGGTAAAAAATTTCTTGAGTGCTAGTTGTGGGCTTGTTTGGGACTGGWTAGTCATGGGGAGCTGTAATCAGTTACCTATTTTAGATCTCTAATCTCATCAGTGACAGAGTGACTATCTGATTCACGTGGTGGCCCTTATAAAATCTTTTGACAGTCAATTCAATGGCATAAATTTACATTAAGGAAACCAAGACAAAATTACCAGATGTGAATGGGTCTCATTTCTAGCAGACTTTGCAGATGACTGTGTACTACAAAGTCTGACTCACTTTTCTAGGTCCTGGAGAGACCTAGCAGCTGAAAGCCGAGACAAGCTGTTGAAATGAAGAGCTCAAATTCTCAAATTACTGCTTCACAAGCTGTTGGTGGTGTGTGGAAATGTGAAAAATTATCTTTTCAGAGTAGACAGTCTTTTTCAAGAATTAAAATACTTTTAAATTTACGGGAAAAAATCCCATATTTCTAGGCAGTAATGCTTCATGTAGCTTATCTGTGCTCTTTTATGGGATGTCCTTACCATCAAAAAGAAAGCTAAACCTATATAATTTATGTGTTTAAAAATGSTGCATTTCAATTTAAATTGTTGGTTGTGCAAACTTCACGTTTTGCATAAGAGGGGCAGCAATTTAGTAGCATCATGAAAGAAAGAGAATTCTTTAATATTCCAACAAGTGCCTATACCTATTACCATTAAATAGTCTAATTTACATTATTTAAATACAAATTTCTARCATTTTTAAGCTATCTTTTTCCTGAACCAGGAAAATAATCTTACTTTTTAGAAAGTAACCAAATAAATCCTGACTTATTCAAGTATGTTTTACAACTCTYCCAAACATTTGGTATTCATTCATGGACAAAACATTAGGAGTAGCACAAAAAAATTAAGCTGAAATTGCTAAATGAAAATTGAACCTTGCTAGTTGCTTACTTGTGAAAGAAAGTGTGTTGTGAAGTTGTGACTGCAGTAGTACTGATCARTGATGGACTTGTTGCAGTTAATAATAACTTTTGTAGAGAATTTTGAATGAGAGAGATGAAGCAGAAATTTCACTCCTCTAAGTTGAATTTGTTCACTTGCCAAAGTACAGTTGAGCTTGCCTTCAAAACAAAATGACCAAGGTCAGTGTTCAGAAATCACTGTTGTGTTATGGTGATCAAAAAAGCATTTTATGGGACCACATATTTTTGGAGATACCAAGCCAACAGCCAAGAGGATTAGAAGTATTAGGAAGCAGTAGAAACACCCTGTGACAGACAGTATCTTCTTGCTCTGCGCTCTGTAGTGCATAGCACATGATTTAGCACTTCTGACCACCATTGAAACATAAGATTTCTTCTGGTAAAACATGTAGTTATCATCATAGATACTGAATGGTAAGATAATGTAATATCTTCCTATGAGAGGTTATCAACTGGCTAAAACTTGAAGTTTTCTTGCTGAAAGGACTCTTATGTAAATCTCCATTAATCTAAGAGCACAAAGAGAAAACTCTGTCATCTCAATTTCTTTGCATCCCTTGGTGTCTTTGGAAATAGCCACTGATCAACCTGCTAATTTACAGCTTATGGTTTTGGGAACAGCAGGAGACTTTAGAGAGGTAACARTAGTAAAAGACAAGAAAATAATTAGTTTTAAAAGGGGATAAATATAGAAACAACAAAAGAAACAGTGACAATCCACAGCCATAAAGGCTCTCATTGGACTTCCTGGCATCTTGTCAAAACCAAATATTGTTCCTGTGTTTTAAAAGAGTACCCTTMATTGAAAGTTGACAGTGTCAAGGGAACATTTGTGACTGTGACGTGCCTCAAGTATCTGTGTATAGGCCTAGAAGCAAAGACACGTAGATGGATAAGCACCCAACATTTCTGAGCRATGAAATCAGACTGTGGTCTGCTTTGCATGAAAATTATGTGCAGTTTGGTTTCTCTTAGGTCCAGATGAAAAGTGCAGCCCTAGAGATATTGGGAAACTCTCCTTCTCTGTGAAACACACCATCACATTTAATAGAGGGAAAATCATGGYTGGGAAACCAGAAAAATTACCTTAGAATTTGAATGCCTTTATTTTTGTTTGTCAGATAACATCCCTGTCATGCTCCACTCATGTGCCCAAGCATGTCAGGGCAAGGGAGATGAGCATTTTCTTTTCCCATCTTTTAATAGACTTATTTGAGTTTAAAAGAATCAATTTGAATAAAGTCCTGAGTGTGACTAATCACCCAGAGTGACAAGGTAAAAAAGCTAGAGAGTGGCCATTATTGCTGGAGGTCAGTTAATCAAATTTATGTATCCCAGTATCATCAGACTCAGGTGTGTTTGAGGGAGGGTTGAGGTCTTACATTTGAACCTTCTCTAATACTGCTGTTCTTGTGCCATTTGTATCACTATGCAGTGTGCAAGCACCCAGTGTTCCCCATAGAAAAAGGAAATTTTAGGCAGATTTTAACAGCTTTTATAGAATCTACTATTGCTGGTCAAAATAATTTCATAAAACAACGCATGAGAGCCAATCTAATTACCTAGTCTGCAATTGTGCTGTCCAGGGCTTTGTGTCAGTATTTGYTGAGTGCCAGGAAATTGGATCTGGGCTTTGATGGAAGGTGTCCTGTAGCTGTAAACTTCCTTAGGCCAGTAATAGTTAAAGGGTTTAGACATAGACATATGTCTATGGCACCAAARGGGAAGACTGTGTATATTTGTAATGTGGTTTGTAGGAAAGTCAAAAGGGATGAAAAATCAAAAAATATGTCTGAAATTTTCCTGGCAGCTATTTGAAAAATTGTTGWAAAACTATGTGAGTTCCCCTCATCCACCAAATACACTCACCAAAATTTCACTGCAGATGCCCTGAATCACTTTAAGGCATACCAATATACCAGGCAAAATAGATTTTCCTGTTTCTGATCCCAACCTTCCCGCCTGTGCAACACATTTGGTTTTGCAGCTGCAGAATGCCCTCCCCAGGGCTCCTTTCACTGCATGTAAGGTGGTGACGCAAGCAGATGSAGGTGAAGGCAGCCAACCTCTTTCATTACATCCTGGATCATCTGCCACTGAAAAGAYTTGCTAAAGGAATATCACTGAAGACAAAAGTTCTGGCTTCTTGATGGTGAGATGAATTTATACACCTGTGCTTGTCTGGCTTGCCTCTGCATCCCTGGAGGCACAGTTGTGGGATATCTACGTGATCCCCTTCAGCAAGGATCAGTGCCACCGTCACTGGAGCTGCCGTTTGCACTTTTTTCTGTGTTCCTCTACAAGGTGGAAGGAGGAGATTAACCAGGGCACTGTCTATGGCTCCTTGAAATGTGGAAGTCTTGCCTCTTTCTATGTTTCCTTGCTTTTGTCTTCCCCAGACATCAACTGTTGTTCAGTTAGGGATTTGAAAAGTTACATCCCTGTCTATTTCTTGTAACACCTCTTTATGGATTTACACAGCTGTTGCAGATTCCTTTGTGAATCTTATGCTTCCAGACTCCATCRACCACCCCAGCTGCAACTTTTAAAAGATGACAAAAGCCTCCACATCTCAAAGCCGTGTCTACCAAGGTGGGGACTTCAGCTCTTCTCTCCCACACATTTTCTATCTTTGGGATATGGAGGCCACACAGRTAAAATTCATCCTCCTCCTTTTGAGTCAGACTTTCCAAGGAGGTGAAAGGAAAATGCCACACTGAACAGGAATAAGAGAAGAAGGGAAGTCTGGGGTGTATTTTCCTTGGACTCTATTTGGCCATCCAAGTCATCTTTGCTTGTGCTTAAAACTGACATTACAAATGTATTGTTGGGGGCATGTATTATTTACAATCACATCTTGGAGTCTGTTTTTAAAATGGATCTGCAAGATCCATTTAGTCATTGTTGGTATGGAAAAATAATTTCATTCATACATGAGTCACATCAGCTTCAGCAGAAAAGACAGCCCCTTCTCTGTGGAGTGTGTTACTCTGTGCCACATGTAAGAGGTTCCTACTTTACTGCTACAGCTGGAAATGCTCTTCTCAAGGTCAAAGGCAAAAGTATATCCAGCACAGTCAAAGCTAATCATTTGTCATTTCCTACTTCATTAATCAGGAACATGCTGTTAGAAATCTGCAGAACTGTCAGTTTTGGAATTTAATTTTTTTCCTAAGTCTCTCATTTGACTATTGAAATTTACTTTTCAGTAAAATTCTCTAAGATAAGAGAAGTGAATATTAAAAAAGTAAAAGCCCATGCAACAATCCAAACAAAAGTCAAATACACTTAAAGGAAACAGTAACTTCTTTACACTATGGAAGTTATTTGCTACTTTGCTAAACCATGTATGCTAAACCAGCATTGCACGTCTCAAGCAGTTTTCTCTTCAGTTACCTGCTCTTGCACCTGCTACATTTAATGGAACAATATCCACCAAAATCACTGAGAAAAGGATCACAAGTGCAGTATGCAAAGAACTCTGTAATTAAACAAACCTGCCATCTCCAGTCAGTCTCAGATTTCAAGCAGCTAGTACAGCTAGTACTTGGAGATGTTTATTTTTGCTTATTGATAGTGTGATCAGTTTAACAACTTCAAATTTCCTTTTCACTTCAGTCTGTGATAACATTTGCCAGCACTGAGGAATTCCTGCAATGAAGGCAATTATGTTTGGTTTTGTTTTTCAATATGTGTTTTCTAGTAGAAATGCATATGTCTTAGAGAGTGCAGCTGGACAGCGTGCCCTGCTCTGAGCCACCTCTAGAATTCTTTGGGGTTCAGAGCCAGCTGGGGGAGCCCACCAGAGTCTGGACARCACCTCTGCAGCCTCCCATCACAGGTGTGCTAGTATAGACAAGGAACAGCTCTGCATAATGAGCCTGCTGCTCTCAGGAGACAGAAATATTCTCCCTTTCACAGGCAGCCAGTCTGCCCCATCCTTTGGCATCAAAGTAGATGGTGGGTCTGTATGATGTCCCTGAGTAATTGACTCCTGTAAAGCAAACCAATTGTCTTGCTGGAGCCTAGATTTGTCCCATTTCAGATGRCTTGGTTTTATGTAAGTTCAAGTAAAAAAATATTTAATAAAATAATAAATTTAGGCTCACTGTGTATATCTGGAAGTTCGAAAAATGTTGAACTCTGGTCTTGATCCTCAAGAAAGCTCTCTGTGAATAGTCATCATGTCCTAGGCCATATGCAAAGTGTCACTAGCTGCCCAATCATGAATTGTACTATGAGTCTTTTCCATGAAGATGACTTCAGCTCTTTCTTCCCAAGCACTGTGCTGCACTGATGTCTTCTGTAGTAATGTGTGTGCTCTGGAAACAGTCTCAAAATATTTGTGGTCATTTTTCTRAGCTGCTGGGCACCAGGTGCTGTGTTTTTTCAACAGCCAGATTTTTTTTCCTGAAGTAGACCAAAGAGAGGGACRTGTCTCTAACTGGTATTAATTAACAATAGATTTCGAACTCACACCTATTCATTGAAGATCTGTCTTTAAGATCCAGTTAATTATTCAATGTAAACCTAAGCTCTCTCAGGGTGTAAACCTGTTAAATAAATAAAAGCTCCCTGGTTTTGAGGCCTTTTATGCCAGCACTGCTTTATGTCTTTTGCTGTACCTGCAGAGGTTAAACAKTGATGCTAAAAGTTGAAGATGATGGCCCTGTCACATGTGCAGTTTATCCCAGGGCATGTTGTAATTTCAAGGAAAAACACTTGAGCTTATGCCTCTTCAAGAGATGTTTACCCAGATACTGTCTTACAAGGGCTTAATAAGTTTCTGTGTTTTGTCAGCAGCTTGCATCTGTAAAGACAGTMATTTAGTACATTTAATGATGCCAGATCCCACAGTAACCTTGGTAAGGTCTGGAGCTTCAGGCACTGCCACTTCCCTGAGATGATTCATGTACAAATTTTATCTTTCCTTTTTTTTTGACAGTCCTCAGCTCTTTGTGACTTCTGGCTCTGCCATCTGCCCCAAGCCAGGACACTGGAACAGGAATGAAAGTGCTTTAAATTGTAGGACTACTCATAAGCTTTCAACTCTGTGCCAAGACTGAAGGGAATTTTAGGCTTTATCTTGGCTTGAGGCTAACGGGCATTTTGGATCAAGTYTGTACTTTATAATAAGTGTTTCCTTTTGCTCTGTTCATGCAGCCTGCTTCTTGGTTTGCCTGCCAGGACTCATTTGCCATCCTGTGCCTGCAAGTGGATGACAAGCAGCAGTAAAGCCCTACTTCCATGTAAGAGCAGCTTTGCAGGAACCATGTATCCTAGCAAAAAATAAATAATTTGGACAGACACATATGTATTAATGTATCTGTTGTATATCTGTTGTGAAGCTCCTCTGCTGGGCACTACAAAATAATAAAAAAAAATTCCAAAACAATTTTTTTTGTTGTTTCTAAAAGCCTCCAAAACCTCAGTTTTATCGGAAAATTCTTGACTAGTTGTATCATAGACCAAGCTCGGCTTCCTAGTTCTCAGCCTCTGTGGTCCTCAGGGCAAGTAACAAATGGTCCTCAAAAAATCCTGTGTTAATGGAGACTCATWAGTGCTTCTTCTTATTTCCCTAACATCCCTTACAACAAGGGGGGAAAAGATGTAAGGAAGGTCTCTGGTGTTGTTCAGATATTTGCCTCTGACAGGCAAATGCTYAGTTGGGAATCTTTACATGTAAGTGGATTGTAAACAATTTGGATATTTGCACAGGCCACAGATTTTAACCCGTATCTTGGTCATAATAGCTCTGCTGGTGAATGTTATATACAGAAAGAAAGATTTGTCTTCAGACCAATGAAAATCACGTATAAAATTTTGTAAAGCACTTACAAGATTTGTATTGAATAATACAAATATGCAYCTATGTGTACATTAAATGGATATTGGTGGAGTAGGAGATAGGCTTTGCATGTCTATCTAAATCAGATTTTCTGACTGAATTAAAGATGAGGTTCTGTTTACTTGCTATTAACAGAAGTAACTCTGAGCAGTTAATTTCTTCTTTGGAAAAATGGTGGCATTGCATTGGCATTTTTTAATTTCTTAGATAAATACAATGGAAAATGAAAAATTTGTTGGGGGCTGCTTCAGTTTACTGAATATATAGGAACCTTAGAAGCTAAGGAATAAATTCTCTTTGCCTCTGGCAAATCAGAGGGTCACTGGAAGGGAGAAAGCTTGCAGCAGTGTCGTTCTGTGCTCTTGCTAAGTGGGACTGAAATGAACAGGTTTATTTTGGTGCAGAGCAGTTATTGATTACTACCTGTGCTCTCCCCACACTTGGCACTGCTGGAAGCCCACAAGAAATTAGTGAAAAAATGAAGAATTGCAAATATATCSTAGTGCAAGGGCTAAACACACCTCACCTCTCTGTGCAGCCTTGGCTTGTGTGTAAATGACTGCAGTGAGAACTGAAAARACAGGAAGCAAGGAGGCTCCTGTCTCACCAGTGCCAAAAACTGGCCAATATTGAGGGTGATCCTTTGGGGCATCTGTGAGGTATAGGGATTTTGAGCATGCCTCTGCTTTCCCTAGAGTTAGGCCCCTCACAGAAATTCTCTGTATGAGCCAAGAGGGTAAACATTTTGTGTGTGTATCTGGGTGTGTGCTATGGACATAGAGAGGCAGTAGCTCTTCAGGTATGAAGAATTCATGTATAATTTATTTTAGAGAAAATAATTAATTTTTAAGCTCATCCCACTGTGATTATTGTCTAAGATGATATCTCTTMATTCAGCATAAGGTATAGTTCTCCCATTTAAAGATAGCACCATGTGTGAAATGTTGCAGAATGAGGGTCATTGCATAAAGCAAAAACAAAAAGCAAGAGTTCACATTATGTCTTCATCTCTCTTCCCATTACAAAATCCAACACACTGCAGCCAAGTSTCCTGGTGAGTCACTGTCCAGTAACTAATCTCTGCTATGTGAAAGGCATTCAAAACCACAGAATTGAAGCACTCCAGAGAATACTGTATTAGCTGGAAATTTTAGCTTTAAAAGGTGTCAGTTGTTTTGTTTCTCTTATGGCTGCTACTTTAAAAATCTTTCTAAGTGGAAAGTGAGAACTTGCTAATATGGGGAAGAGGTAAAAGGGGGACTGACTATTCCTCTGTAAGTTAAAATGGTTGTTGGACAACAACTGATGCAGGGAAAATTGTGACACACTAATGTGTAAAGTGTCCCTAGAAAATTAACTGCTTATTAGGCAAAGATGAAAAYGTTATTCCTATATAATTTTTCAGGAAATCATTCAAATGAGAAAATATGAGTTAGGTAGTTGTATTTAATTTATGACTTTCTTAATGATTTTTTTAAAGCAGTGGACATGGAAACCCTTTGAATTATTRATGCTGAAAACAAGGTGGCCTATGAGATTTTCAGTTTTATGCTGTGATTCTCCTGAATGTACTCCAGCTAGGATAAAAATCTCTCTTGTCTGCAGGCCCTCTCTGCTAGGTGAAAGAGATCCTGCATATTCCTCTTCCTAGTTCCTAAATGCAAGAGTACCTTGGCAGCACATCTGAATTATGCCCTGAGTTTATTGTCCTAAAGGTAACCTCTGCTGTTTGTGTGGATCACCAGAGATGCAACATAAATGTTTTATTGAGAAGTGGGTTGATCTGCAGAGATTGTTTGGATCTCCTGGGAAATCTAGATCCATCCCTATGAACATATCCTCTGCCTCCTTCCTTAATTAGGAATTTATTTCTTTCRTGTTTCCTTTGCCCTCCCGAGGCATGGCTGAGGAGAGCTGTATACTTTTCAGTAATCACCTGGAGCCAGAGAGGTTTTTGTTTGCCATACAGGTTTCATCTGGATGGCTCATTGTAACACAGCACACCCCATCTGCCCTCATCCCCACCACACTAGCCTGGGGCCTCCGGCTTCCTGCGGCACCTTCCAAAAAGGTCAGCTCCCTGCCTACTCCTCTTCAAGCAAAGAGCAGTAATGAATAATAACATGCTTGATTTGAAAATCATATGATCAGCTTTCTAACTACCAGCGTGTGTCCAGAGTGTGCTAGAACAGATTGCAATATACTTGGGTTTGTGATTTTTTTTTCAGCTCATGTCCTTAGTTTCATGAAGCTTGGCTCTGGCTTTCACTGCTATTTCCGTAGCTCCTCCTTAGTACTATTACCGATATTTCTGGCACCGCATTTGCACATTTTCCTGCAGTCAGCTGGACGTTCATGAATTGATTTGTTTGCAGGCTACTGGAAAAGTTCCTCTGACCTCACAGTGGGTGTTGTTGCCGCCGCCTTTGTCCGCCTGGTGGTGTTGCAGACTCTGTTACACAGTGCCGTAATTCTTTACAGCTGCACTCCTTCACAAATGCTGGGCATTTCCTTGGCCTGTGCTGTTTGTCAGAGCATGTGTAGCCCCAYGTGATATGTTTATATATTTGTTCTGTTCTGCCTGAGGGTTCTGATTTTTGTTGTTTTAATGTACACTGTTAAAACAGAATCATAAATTTCAGCAGCATAATATTATCAGTCATCCCTTTCTACATCTTAGGGCACCATTTGTGTGATGCCAGCCTCAGTTGCAAAGTCACTTTAAAGTTTTGTGATTTTTGCTTTTTTGTAAAATATTTGGATGTTTTTAGAAAGGAAGGAGTTACTCCTTGCATTAATTATTTAAATGATACTRTCCTGGTGCATGTTTTTACTCTGCCCAGACTGCTTTTAATACATTTAGCCTAACACCATCTACTTGTCAGAGCCTAAAATTTTGACACCAGTTGGCTTCATGCTTTGTCTGAGCTCAGGCTTCTGAGCACTGTTCCTCAGCTAAGCACAACCACTTCCAGTGGGTTTCTGTGAAAAAGAATTCAAGGTACAGTTCAGTGAAGTTGTGGACAGAGAAAAGGAGTGGAAACTTCTTGTGCCAGATTTATTCGTTGAGACAGCAGTTCAGGAAATGATGTCTTCTGTCTGGACTGGGCAACTTCTCTTGGTTAGCAAATCTTTTTACTTTATGAAAGACTAGTTCCCTTTCAGGAGCCTCTGTCAACAGTGCAGCAAAAGCCTCTCTTCTAATATAAACCAGAGCTGCACAGGGAACCCTAGTCAGTCTTTGGAGCTTACCTCTTCAACCCTGGGTCATCTAACACAGGCTCTTCTGAACTTTCACCTTTTTTCTT